>PVIJ01010192.1:0-53549 GCA_004024925.1 Scalopus aquaticus | reverse complement strand
AACCACTCGATAGTTTTCTCTTTCTTTCTGGCTTCTTTTGCTGAACATGATCCCTTCTAGCCCCATCCATGTTTCTGTGAATTGCATGTGTTTATCTTCTTTGAATGCTGAATAGTATGGCGAGGATGTGGAGAAAAAGGAACTCCCCTACACTGCTAGTGGGAATTCATACTGGTCCAACACCTATGGAAAACTGTATGGTGGTTCCTCAAACTGCTAAAAATGAAACTTCCATATGACCCAATAATACCACTTCTGGGAATCTGCCCAAAGGACACAAAAACATTATTCCAAAAGGATACATGCACCCCTATGTTTATTGCAATACTGTATACAATAACTAAGATATGGAAACAATCCAGATGCCCAAAAATAATTATCTATGTTTTTTATGCAAAATTGTGTCATGACTTTTCTGACATTCCAATATAATCAACTAGAACCCTAAAAAACACAGAAATTCCCATACTTAATTATATAAAATAGGTTTCCATTTTAAAATATAACAAGAGATTCAGTCATCAATTTTTGGACATTTGGGTTGTTTCCATATTTTAGCTATTGTAAATAGGGCTGCAATAAGCATACATGTGCATGTGTCCTTTTGGATTATTGTTTTTGTGTCCTTTGGGCATATTTCCAGGAATGGAATTGCTGGGTCGTATGGAAGCTCCATTTTTAGTTGTTTGAGAAACCAACATACAGCTTTCCATAGAGGTCGGACCAGTTTGCATGCCCACCAACAGTGTAGGAGCCTTCCTTTTTCTCCTCATCCTCGCCAACATTTGTTGTTTTCTGTTTTTTTCATTCTTATTGGTGTAAGGTGGTATCTCATTGTGGTTTTTATTTGCATTTCCCTGATTATGAGGGATGTTGAACATTTCTTCATATGCCTGTTTGCCATTTGCATTTCTTCTTTGAAGAAGTGTCTTTTAAGTTCTTCTGCTCATTTTTTAAGGCAGTTTTATTTATTTATTTTTTAACTTTTTTTTTGTAAAGATTTATTTATGCAAACAAGCTGGGGTGTAGGCCAGATGTGTGGAGTGGTGAGAGGATTCATCAAAGACAGAGCAGGGAGCAGAACAGGCAGATCAACTGAAATACACTGCTGAGGGGAGCAGCGGACGAGGCAGGAGAGGTCTGCTGCACCATGCGGAAATCTCCCTGACTGGGGATCAAACTCATGCTGCAGTGGCTCTGGATAGCATCCTAGTGCTGCACTTAACCCATTGGGCCACCAGGGAAGCCCTCTTCAGCCCATTTTTTGATTGGATTTTTTGCTTTGTTTTTGTTGAGTCGTGTGAGTTCTTGGTAAATTCTTGTGATCAGTCCATTGTCTGTTGTATGGAGTGCAAATATTTTCTCCCAGTCAGTGGGTTGTCTATTTGTTTTGGTAAATGTCTCTCTTGCTGCACAGAAGCTTTTTAGTTTGATGTAATCCTAGCTGTTTATCTTTTCCTTCAATATCTTTGAGTGGTGTGTGTGTGTGTGTGATATAGTGATATATATATATATATATATATATATATGGCAAAGTATTCCCACATCAATAAAACAAAAATCTCAATGAATAATTTAAATTTATACATTATACATTATAGGGGCCTCCCTGGTGGTGCAGCAGTTAAGCACTGCGCTGTGGAGCTGTCGGCAGCAGCGATGTGAGTTTGATGCCCAGCCGGGGAGAATCCCATGTGGTGCGGCAGAACTCTCCTGCCTCGCCCGCTGCTCCCCTCAGCAGTGTAGTTCTGATCTGAGTAGTTCTGTCTCTGGTGAACCCTCTCGCCGCCCCACGCCTCAGGCCTGTACCCCAGCTTGTATGTATAAATAAATATATCTTTAAAAAAATAAATAAATAAATTTATACATTATAGAATCAGAAAGAGAAGAACAGATGAAATTAAAATCCCCTAGAAGTTAGGAGTAATACAAAGTAGAGTGGAAATAAACAAAACAGAAGTAAAAAAAGATGAATAAATATCAAGAAAATCAAAAGTTAGTCCTTTGAAAATATAAACTAAATAGACAAATCTATAAATAGGTTCACTATACAAAAAAATAAATATTCAAATAAATAGAAACAGAAATGAATGATAAAGTTACAGCAAATATCTTAGAAAAATGAAGCATTGTAAGATGCTACTATGAATACCTTTAAGCCTATAATTGGAAAAGCTGGGAGAAATGAGCAAATTTTCAGAAGTATACAATACTCCTACATAAAATGAGGAAGAATCGGATGACTTAGACTAGTCACAAGCAAGGAAATTGATGTACTAATCAAAAGTCTCAAAAAAAGCGAAACCCTGCACCAGGAATTTTCACTACTGAGTTCTACCAAACCTCCAGAGGAACTAATGCTCATATTCCTTCAAAGTTTCAAAAAGAGTGAAGACAAGTGAATTCTCCCAAACACATTTTATGAGGACAACCTTAATCTAATAACAAAAGCAGAAAAGGCCATCACAAAAAAGAAACCACCAGCCAATATCTCTGATGAAGAGAGGCAAACATTCTCAATAAAATCTTCACAAATAGAATTCAAAAATGCATTAAAAGATCAAATGTCAAGACCAATGGAATTTATTCCAGGAATATATGCAAATTGATCAATTTAGTTCACTACAACAACAAAAGGGAAAAAATTCATGTGACTAAAGAATGCATATGACAAGATTTAACATACATTAAAAAAAAAAAGGGAATAGAAGGGCTTCTTGGTGGTGCAGGGGTTAGGTCTCAGCATGTTCAGGCTATTACCAGCCAATGCAGCATGATTTTAATCCCGGCAGGGAGGTAACCAACATGGCGCAGCAGCCCTCTCCTGTCTTGCCCACTGATCACCTCAGCAGTATATTTCAGTAGATCTACCTGTTCTGTTCCCCACTCTGTCTCTGGTGAATACTCTCACACACACCCCTCACACCTCTCAGCTACACCCCGGTTCTTGTATGCATAAGTAAATAAATATAAATTTTAAACACAAAAAGAAGATAAAGGAACACACAGCAACACAGTGGAGGCCATATATGATAAGGCAGAGCAAATATCATGCTTAGTGGTGAAAATCTGAAAGCTTTCCACTAGATCAGGTATAAGATAATGGCATCCCACCGCAACACTATTTAATATTGCATTAGAAATGCTGGCTAGAACAATTACAGGAGAACAATATATTTGGAAAAGAGGAAATAAAACTATAACTTTCAGCTAACATGATAGCATCAAAAAATACCCTCGATATTTTACAAAAACAAAAAACTTGTTAATAAGAAAGTGAAGAGAGAAGGGTAAATACATAAAAATCTTTTGCATTCCTATATGAAAACAGTGAACTAGGTAGAAAAAACAATCAAGGAAACAATCCCATTTATAACCTCAGAAAACGAATTAAATACCTAGACAAAAGCTTAACAAAGGAGGTAAAAGACCTCTACAATGAAGCTGCACCACACTTTAGAAGAATAGGAGAGGACAGAACGAAATCGAAAGATATTCCTTGTTCTTGTATTTGAACAATTAACATTGTTAAAATTGTCATCTTTTCCAAAGAAAAATACAAATTTAAAGAAATCTGTACAGTTTCAATGGCATTCTTCAAAGAAATAGAACACTTTACTGAAATTTGAGTGGTAGCCAAAGCAATTCTCATGAACAAGAAGAATGGAAGTGTCACATTCCAAGACTTCAAACTATAGTAAAAAAAAAAAAAATACTAGTATAATGAGTATGCTGTTAGAATAAAATAAAAGTAGACATACAGATCAATGAAATAGATTGAAAGTCCAGAAATAAATTCACACTTATGTGGACTGTTAATTTAAGACAAAGGAGACAAGACATGCAATGGAGAAATGAAAGTCCCATTCAACAAATGGTGTTGGAAAAATTGTAGTCTCGAGCAAAAAAATTAGGAAATTAGACCAGGATCTCATGCAATACACAAAAATCAATTCAAAATGGGACAAAGACTTGAATATAAAATGAAACTATAAAATACACAGAATAAGCAAAATACTGCAACATTGGCTTCAGTGGGTGGTGTCTTTGGGGACTGAAATCCAACAAGAAGCAAAACAAAAGCAAAAATAAGCATGAATATAGAAACTAAAAAGCATCTGCACACAAAATAATCTGTCAGTAAAAAATGAGCAACTCCCTACTAAATGAGAGAAAATATTAACATGTTATATAGCTGATGAGGGGCTAATAGCCAAGATCTAAAATAATTCATGCAAATTAAAAGAGATAAAACAAATAACCCATTAGAATACAGGCAACAGTGTTAAATAGACACTTTTCTAAAGAAGACACACAGGTAGTCAAAAAGCAAATGAAAAAAAAAATGCTCACTAGCACTTAATAAGCTGAAAATGAGAATCAAGATAGTAATGAGATACACTTCACACCTGTGAGAATGGTCTGTATCAAAAAGACCAGAAGCAACAATTGTTGGCAAAGTTGTAGAGAAAAGGGAAGTTCATACACTCTTGGTGGGAGGTACCTGGTCCAACATCTCTGGAAAACAATATGAATGTTTCTCTAAATACTGAAGTAATATCTATTAAATGAGCCAGCACTCCCTTTCCTAGGTATTTACCTAAAGAATATGAAAACACTGATTTGAAAAGATATATTCACTCCTCTGTTCATTGTAACACTATTTAGCCAAGGCATGGAAACAATTGAAAGGCTGAAGGACAGAAAAATAAAGAACATGTGGTATGTATACAATAGTACACTGTTCGGTTATTAAAAAAAAATCTTGCCATTTGCAACAACTTATGTGGAAGTGGAAGGAGATTATTCTCAGTCAGAAGAGAAAGTCAAATATTGGTTGATTTAACTTATATATGTGAAACATTAAGAAACAAAGTAAAGCAACAGACAAAACCTAAACAAAACAAATTCTTGAAATCTGACTGAAGAATTGAGGTTACCAAAAGGGAATGACTAAGAATGGGAAATAAAATGGGAAGGGGACCCAGAATACTGTTTTGGATGATCATTGATGTGATGGGCACTGTGTGACATCTGAAGAGGTATGAATCTATACCCCTAAAACATATATAGTGTTGTAAGCCAATATCACCTTAATAATAATTTAATTAAAATAACTGAACTATTATAAAAAAGTTATAAATAAGATCCATTGTCGTAATGAAGACTGTAATTGTTGTTTCTTGCATTGTTATGTTTGTGCTTATATGTGTGTATGATATCCTTGTTTCTTTCCTCTTATTATATAATAATTTATTGCAATTTATTCATTTTAGTTTATTGAATTGTACTATTTTTTATTAATTTGTCAGTGTTTTGTGCATTTATAAAGCTTTGCGTTACATTTTGACTCCTTCGTATGTGCACATGCTTCACTCACTCTCCCTTGCTAATGTGCTATATACCCTTCCTTCTCTTATTCCCTCCGGCCTCTCCCTGTACCCTCTGCTAATATATAGGTCTGATAATATACACTTCTCTAAGTCTGAGCATTATTTCTGATGTGTTTTGCCAGTATGTATGTATGTATATATATGGTTATCATAGTGTATGTGTGTGTATATGTATGTATGTATGTATGTATGTGTGTATATGTATATATTTGGTTATTATAGGTAAATGAAGAATTAAATAATAAATGAAGTCCACAGATAAATGAAGCTATCTGATAACTATCTTTTACTTTACTACTTATTTCAGTTGTCATGATCACCTCAACTTTCATCCCTTTTTTCCCAAAAGTCATGATTTCTCCTTTCATTGATGGCTGAGTAGTATACAGTCAACCATTTCCTTCACCCAGTCATCTGTCATTGGGCAATGAAGCTGGTTCCATGATTTTGGTAATTGTGGAAATTGCTGTTATGAAATAGGAGTACATAAATATTTCCATATTAGTATTTTCATGTTATGTGGGTAAATGCTTAGCAGAGGTATTGCTAGATTATGTGGGGTTGTGATATATTTTTAGCTATCTCCATATTGTTTTCCATAGAGGTTGAAACTATTTGCATTTCCACCTAGTGGATGAATGTATCTTTTTCTCCAGATCTTCACAAACATTTGTTTTTTCCATTCTTTTTGAGATAGACCTTTCTCACAGGTGTGATGACTAATTGTGGTTTTGATTTGAATTTCCCTTATAATAAGTGATGTTGAACAATTTCCCATGAGTCTTTAGGCATCTGAATGTCTTCTTTAGAAAAGTATCAATTTATATCTTTTTTTTTTAAAGATTTATTTTTTATTTATACATACAAGCTGGGGTACAGGCCAGAGGCGTGGGGCGGTAAGAGGGTTCACCAGAGACAGAGCGGGGAGCAGAACAGGCAGATCAGAAATACACTGCTGAGGGGAGCAGCGGGCAAGGCAGGAGAGGTCTGCCAAGCCATGTGGGATTCTCCCTGGCGGGGGGTCGAACTCGAGTTGCCGCTGCCGACAGCTCCACAGCACAGCGCTTAACTGCTGCACCACCGAGGAGGCCCGTCAATTTAGATCTTTTACCCATTTTTGAAAATTGGGTTACCTGCTATGTATGTATGTATGTATGTATGTATTTATAGAGCTGTGAGAAATGTGATGAGCAAATATTTTCTTAGTCTGTTGGTTACCTATTTGTTCTTGTGATGCTTTTTGTTTGTTTGTTTTTGAGGTACAGAAATTTTTAAGTTTATTGCAGTCTCACTTGTAATTCTTGCTTTTGTTTCCCTTACCATCGGGGTTGCCTCGCCAAATGCAATCTGTAGGTCCTTCCCCTCCTTCATTAAGTTTAATTCCAATTATTTCATTCTTCATGGTGCAATTGTAAATGTGATTTTTTAAAAAATCATTTTGTTCTAATTCATTATTTACAGGTAGACATGCCACTGATTTTTGTGTATGTATTTTGTATCCAGCCACTTTATTTTATTATATCTAATGGGGTTTTTATTGTTTTGTTTTGGTACAGCCCTTTGGATTCTTTATGTATATTATCATGCCATCTGAGAATAGGCAGTTTCACTTATTTTCCAATCTGTATTCATTTTTTTCATGCCTAATTGTCCTGACTCAGGTTTCTAATACTTCGTTAAACAGTAGTGGTGAATGTGGATATCTTTTCTTGTGCTTGATCATAGCATAAAAGCTTTAAATTTTTCAACATATAATATAATATTGTCTCGGGTTTAATCATATATAGCTTTTACTATGTTTAGATAAGCTCTTTTTATTACAGTTTTATGAAAAGTTATTGTTTTTACCATGTTTAATCTTGTAGAACTTTTGCAGAATCTATTGAAATGTTTGTGTGATTTTTATCTTCCATTTTATTGATCTGGTGAATGACATTGATTGATTTACATATTATGAATCAACGTACATTTCTGGGATGAAACGCTCTTAAACATAATGGGTGATTTTTTTTAATATATATTTTTATTGTTATTTATGTCTTTTACATTTTGTATTCCCCTTAGGTAGCCCACCACCAATTCACCCGTGATCCATCTCCATGGTCCCTTGTGTTCTTTTCTATTCCATTTTGTGCTCCTCCCTTACCCCTACCCCCCGCCCCCACCCACTGAGTGTCTCTCTCCTATTTGGTTTCCTTATAGTCCTGTTATAAGTGAAACCATTCGATATTATTCTTTTTCTTTCTGGCTTATTTCACTGAGTATGATCCCCTCTAATTCCATCCATGTCGCTGCAAATTGCATGTGTTTATCTTCTTTCCATGCTGAATAGTATTCCATTGTGTATATGTACCACATCTTCTGGATCCAATCATCTATTTTTGGACATCTTGGGTTGCTTCCATTAGTCCTTGCTGGGAGTCTTTCTATTCTTTCTCCCTCCCCCGCCCTTTTTTTTTTAACCCTTTCCTCCAATGTTTGCCTGGGGCTATTCCTGCCCGTGGGGTTATGTCTGGTGGGGAGGGTTTGGGAGCTCCTGGTCTTAGTTTCTTTTCTGCTGCTTGGGGCCTGCTACTCCTCGAAGGGGTGCAGGGGTGGAGGCTGTGGGTAGCTGTTGATCAGCTTTTCACCTCCCCTAGTTTCTAAGGTGCCAGTGTGCAGCCAACTAGAAGTTGGGGGGGTGGCAAGTGCTGGGCCATGTTCACCACCTGCTGAGGTCTTTGTTTGTTTGTTTGTTTTTTTGCCGCCCTCCAGGTGCCAAGATGCTGACACTTTGCAAAGGAAGGTGTGGTCAGAGATAGTTTCAGCAGGAGATAGTTTCAGCAACAGGTATGGGAGGGGTTTTGGGGATTGTCAGTCAATAGTCCTTAAATGCCACCCCTCCCATCAGCTTGGGATCAATTTGCATTCTAAAGCCCAGAATGTTTGAGGTGGTCTCTGCAGGAGGTTTTCAGGCCTAACCAGTTTTTCTGGCTAATTTATCACCTAGCAACCAGTGGGGATGTTTCTTGCTTGGACTTTCTCCCCTTTAAGATGTTACCTAGCCCCAGGTGGGGGATGGGACACAGTGACCCTCCAGCTTTCCTGCTCCTCAGGACTGCCACACAGGGAAGAGAGGGGGGTCATAGGGTGGGGGAGTGGGGGTTGCGCTCCCAGTGGGCTGGCCAGAGCCCTCCGACCTCACCGCAGTTTCTAACCTTGTATTCAGTGGCTCTCAGGGGAAGCTGGTAATGGGTGATTTTCTTAATAGGTTATTACATACATTTACTAGAATTTCATTGAAGATTTTTGCATCGATGTTCATCAGAGATATTCGTCTATATCTTTCTTTCTTTCTTTTTTTTTTTTTGTACTGTCTTTCTTTGGTTTTAAGATCAGTGTAATGTGACCTCACAGAATATGTTGAGATATTTCCCAAAGTCTCTGATGTTTTTATAGCGTTTGAGTAGGATAGGTATTAGGTCCTTTTTGAAAGTTTGTTAGAATTCACTGGAGAATCCAACTGGTCTTGAGGCTTCGTTCTTACATGACCTTTTATTATTCTTTCAATCTCTGCACTTGTTATTGGACTGATTGTATTATTTATCTTTTTATTTTAAAGACTTATTTTTTTATTTATTTATGCATACAAGAAGTGGGAGTGAGAGGATTCATCAAAGAAAGAGTGGGAAGCAGAACAGGCAGATTGAAATACATCGCTGAGGGGAGCAGCAGGCTAAAAGAGAGGTCTTCTGTGTCATATATGAGTTAGCTCCCTGGCCACGGATCCAACTCAGGGCACAGTGGCTGGTGATAGCTTGATAGTGCTGAGACTTTAACCCCTACACCACCAGGGAAACCTTGGACTATTTGATTTCTGTTTCATCTGTTTCTGTTCTACTTTTTTAAATACCATTCCTTCTGTTGATTTTTAAATTCATTTATTCTTTTCCTATTTCCTATTTCACCTTGATCCATTCTTGAGTCTTTTCTGTAGCATTTGTTGTCATTTCAACTCTTTCATTCTTGATTCTATTTATTTGGATTATCTCTCTTACTGAGCCTAACTAAGGCCTTGTTAATTTTGTTTAATTTTTGAAATAACCTGCCCTTAGTTTTATTGACCTATTGGACTATTTGTTTTCTATTTCATGTTTCCGCTCTATTTTTTTATTCCCTTCCTTCTAATGATTTCTAAATTCATTCATTCTTTTTCTATTTCCTCCAGTTTTAGTGTTAGATTGCTTATTTTAATTTTATTTGATTTTTAAAAGATTTATTTATTTTTGCATACAAGCTGGGGTGCAGCCAGAAGTGTGGTGTGGTGAGAGTGTTCACCGGAGACGAAGTGGGGAGCAGAACAGGCAGATCCACCGAATAGGCAGATACACTGCTGAGGGGAGCAGAGAGTGAGGCAGGAGACGTCTGCTGCGCCATGTAGGAATCTCCCTGGCAGGGCATTGAACTCATGCTGCAGTGGCTGGGGACAGCTTCATAAGCTAAGACTTAACCCATTGCACCACCAGGGTGGCCCATATTTGATTTTTTTTTAATGTGTGTCTGTATTGCTCTGAATTTCTCTCATAGTACTGATCTAAGGACATCCCATAGGTTAAAGTAGATTGTCTCTACATATTAGTTATTCTCTAGACATTTTTTACTTACTTTCTTTAATTTCTTCATTGACCTTGAAGTTGTTCGGAATCATTGTGCTTACACATTCTTAATTTACTGCAGGTTTTTTTTTTTTTTTGGTTCATTTCTAACTTTATACCATTGTGATCTGAGAAGGAATTTGACATAATTTCATTGTTCTGTTTCCCAAGACATGTTTTGTGTCCAAACATATGATCTATTCTTGAGAGTTTGCCTTGTACACTTTAGAAGATTAATTTTTGGTATGGAAGACCCAATAAACCTATTAAATTCATCTGTTACAACACATCATTTAATGTTGTCAATACTTTATTTTCGGCTTGGGTGATTATCTTTTCATGTCAGTGGTGTGTTTAGGTTTCTGACTATCATGTGTGTTTTTTTTTCTGTTTGTTTATTTGTTGTTCTAAGTCTGTTAATATTTGCTTTGCATAACCGATACCCAGTTATATACATAAATATTAATGTAATTCTTCTTGATGAATTGTTTCCCTTATCATTACATCTTTCTCCTTGATTTCCTTATTTGTTTTTGGCAGAATGTCTAGTTTATCATATATGAGAATAATAATTCCTGGTTTTCTTTTTTAGTTATTGAATTTAAGCACTTTGCTCCACTTTTCACTTTGTATTTTTTCTTTCAGCTTTATATGTGTTTCTTGTAAACAAAGCATATATAAATATAGCTGTATTTCATTCTGTGCTTTTTTAATTGATGATTTCTGGTTATGCACGTTTTGGGTGATTATTGATGTATATGGTTTATTAACCATCACTCTTTTTTTTCCAGTTGCTTGTTTTATCCTTCAATTGTTTCTTTTTCCATTTGTTCCTCTCTACTTTTTCATTTGAATGACTTTCTCTAGTGATTCTCTCAGTTTATTAATTTCTTCTTTTATGTGTCTATATTCTTGATTTATTTTTTTAGTGTTTACCATGTGCTGATACAGAAATGTTATGTATTGAACAATCCTTTATGACCAATAGGTCAACTCCTGGCATTTTACTATACTGTCCATTTCTTGCTCACTTCTAACATTTTTTAGTTAACTAATAATTTTGTACATGTTTCTGAATTTGTATTCCTGTGGTCTCTTTTCACTCTGCACAGAGCTTTCTATCTTTTTTTCTTCTGGAACAACTAAATTTAACAATTATTTTAGACAAGTATAGTGCTGGGAAACAATTCACTTCTGTTTTTCTGGGAAAGCCTTACTTTCACCTTCATATATGAATGATAATACTGTATGATAGAGTGTTTTTGGCTGACAGTTCTTGTCTTTTAGAATTGCAACCAGCTCTTTCCACTCTCTTTTTGCCAGGATGGTGAATAGAGAGGAACTAGACAATAGCTTGAATTGGATGCCTTTGTAAATTATCATCTTATTTCCCCTACCTACTTGTAATATATTCCTTCAGGTTTGATTTTTGATAATTTAACAATAATGGGCCCTGGTTTAGGTCATTTTACATATAGAAACTTGAGTATTCTTTCTTGCATCTTGGATATCTATGCATATTTCATTTTTAAAAAATATTTATTTATTTGTGCATACAAGCTGAGCTGGTAGCCAGAGGTGTGCGGCGGTGAGAGGATTCACCAAAGACAGAATGGGGAGCAGAACAGGCAGATCCACCAAAATACATTGCTGAGAGGAGCAGCAGGCGAGGCAGGAGAGGTCTGCTGCACCATGTGGGAATCTCCGCTGCAGGGCATCAAACTCGTGCAACAGTTGCTGACAGCTCAACGGCACTGCACTTAATACGTTGCGCCACCAGGAGGCCCTGTGTCTATTTCATTTCTTGAGTATGGAAAGTTTACACTTATTATTTGTTTGAATATGGTCTCTCCTGTCTCCTCTCTCTCCACTTTCTGGAATACCCAATTATCCTTGTGGCTCCTCTTCCAATTGAATCTTATATTTTCCTTAGTTTATTCATTTTTCCTAAATCTTACTTCTCTTATGTTTCTAGCTGGGTGATTTTTACAGTTGAGCCTTCTATTTCTGAAATCTACTATTCTACTTGTTTTATTTCATTTTAAATATTTTCTATATATGTATCTTTTCATTCATATTATCTTTCTCTGTGTGTGTTCTTTTAATATCTCTACTTTCTTGGTGAAAAACTATTTTTGTTCCTGGATCTCATTTCTAAGATGCTGTACCTGCCTATTTGTTTTTTACTGAACTTTAAGTGTCTCAGTTAGCATTTTTTATATTTTTCAGTTTTTATATCTTAAGTCATCTATTTCTGTATCCTTTATCTATGTCCCAGAACTTCTTTCTTTTTCTGTTTCTCCACCATTTGTTCAGATGTCCTTCCTTCCTCCCTTCCTTCCTTCCTAACTTCCTTCCTTCCTCCCTCCCTCCCTCACTCCCTTCCTCCCTCCCTTCCTTTCTTCTTTCCTTCAATTGTGGCAATGTGGTTTAGTTTTTATTTTGTTTCTCTTTTTTGTTTACCCTGGTAGTAGGTGGGAGCAGGAGGCAAGGCTGGGGCTTAAATATTTGGTCTCATTCTTGAGGATATTGAGGAGTTTGGGTGTCTTCAGTCTGACAGATTGCATCTGCCTCCTTTCCTCTTTCCCCAAAGCTAGTTTAGTTCAGTGTTTCAGTTTATCTGCCTGCCCTGACTCTTTGATTCTTGGTTCTCTTGTGGATCACATTCCACCAAATTTGCATTTCCTGGCAAGTGGAACTAGGTGAGTTCTACAATGGTCAAATTTTGGGACTCAGTGGCCCCACATTGTCAGACAGGGTCTTCCTGGTGTGAGCTGTGTGCCCTGAGATGCCCAGTAATGGCTGCTGTTATAGCCATCACCACTACCATGTGAGGGACCCAGGATGCAAAAGCTGCTACCCACCCACTGGATTTTTGCATAAAGAGTAGAAAACCTCACTCTCACTTATGTTTCCTTTGGATAATGAACCTGTGACCCAGCCCAGTATGGCTCTGCTTGATTTTCTTTATTTTCTGCTTGGAGGGGAACAGGGGGTACTGCTGTGGAACTCCATGTAACCAAAGTGGGGCTTATACTCACATGTGCTTGCACTTCCTCTCTAAAAAAACCCTTTGGTGGTATTTGCTATGTCCTGTAGAATCATGACTACCCAGCCTCAAACCTGTTCCATGAGCTGGGATACCCACTTTCTTGACCACACTTTCCTTAACTTCTGACATATCCTTGCCTACAGCAAGCCACAAACTTAATATATATATATATATATATATATATATATATATATATATATATATATATATATATTGCATAGAAGAATGGTGGGGTGCAGACAAGAGGTGCAAGGGGTGAGAAGATTCACCAGAGACAGAGTGGGGAGAATAATAGGTAGATCTACTGAAATACACTGCTAAGGGGAGCAGCAGGTGAGACAAGACAGGTCTGCTGTGCCACATGTGGGTCAGATCCCTAGTGAGAGACTGAACTCAGGCCCCAGTGATGGTAGCACTGATACTTAAACCCTAGGCCACCAGGAAGGCCCCCTAATATTCTAAATTATTAATAATTTATTCCATAATGATAATAGCTATGATATAAATAAGATTCAATTGATGCATAGTATTTGTGTATTGTAGGATTTATGTTATAGTATTTAAGTTACAGGCTATAAGAAGAAAGCTAAACATCACCAAGGGATTTGCATCATATTCTAGGGAAAAAGTTAGGGTGTTTCCAGTTGTATGCATGATATTTGTATCAAGCTAAATGGAAATACTTCTTTATTTTTGTTTTTATATTGGGAATAATATGGCTTAAGAAAATGTGCATACCATGTTGACAAGGGGTGGGCTGTGATGATTAATTTTATATGTCAATTTGGTTGAACTGTGGTATCCAAATATTTAGTCAAACTCTGTTCCATGTATTACGACAATAGCAGTATGTAGCTGCAATTAATAGCTACAATCAATTCACTTTTAGTGAAGGTGATTACCCTGTAATGTGTAGGTACAAGTCATCCACTCAGTTGAAGACATTAAGAACAACAACTAAAATTCTAACTGAGGAATTCTACCTCAGCACTGTGACATTGAGTTCTGGCCGAATATGATAGTTTGTTGGGCTGCCTTACAGATTTCCAGCTATCACACTCACATGAGTTAGTCTTACTCCTTAAAATAAATCTATTTATCTTCCTATCATCTATAAAAAAATATTTGTACTGTTGGTTCTGTTTCTCTGGAGAATTTTGACTGACACAGAGTATAATCTCTATTTCACACAGTGTTTGCTTGACAGGATATGCCCCATTTTAAGGATAACATTAATTTATATTACAAATGTATCCCACCAGTTAATTTCTGAGAGCAAAAATTCATGTTTAGCTCACATAGAGCATATACTCCTGATTACTACTGGTTTCCAAATGGTGAAAGGCACTCAGATTTCTATTACCACAACCTGCCTCCCCTAGAGCCTTAAAGACCATTTATCCTCTGTTTAAGCTTCTTGGTTGAGAAGATATCACATAATTCCATTTGCATTGCATTAATAGAAATGAATATAAGATCCAACCATTTGCAGCAGAGCCCAGGAAATTGAGTATTTATATGTTGCTGTACCACAGAGGCAGGCTTATATTGTGTAAGAGAAGAGAAGTCATTCATGCAAACTCAACTGTGAATCACAGCCACCATATACACTATTTTAACAATGGCAACAATACAAATTGGTTTTTATTTATTCATATAGAGGTAATGTATGTAATATTCATTTGTTAAGTACTTAATTTTAAATATCTGGGGAAAAGAATAAGCCATGCAATTACCTGAAGATCTGTAAATTTTATTATATCACAATATATTTTAAATAATCTGATTTTAGATCCAAAATCATATATATTTAATTTGTTTGATGATTTAAGCTAATGAAAACTCATACAATTCTGAGATACAATATGGATATTATGTAAAGGAACAGGAACATTATACTCCACTTTAGGACAGTGTAATATTCTCTAAAATGGAATGTTCTCTAACTTGCACTTGGGGTAATCTGTTCTATTAAACAGATTGAACAACACTTCACTGTATCAAGTCATGAAATAGGAATGATGGTTGCCATTTTAATTAGTACATTTAAAAATGTTTCTGATTTATGGGCATTTTTCATTTACAGCAAATTATTTTGTTTTCATGTAATGTGTGATATTGTCATTTATTTGTTTAATGAAATACTAATCTTTAAATACATTAACCTCTTCATTTGACTTGTTCAGAAATTTTTCTCCTTTTAATATTTACATAGTGGAAATTAACCTTACAACAGGTTCAGCTTTAATTTGGTGGGGAAATCTCCTCAGTTATTTTCCCAGTTCTTTTTTTCATTGTTCTTTTCTTTTACCCCCCATGTGGCCAAAATAAATTATCACAACCACTTGTCTTTACTATTTCTTCCTTTCCAGAGTTGTGGCCCTACTCCAGATAAGCAGTTAATCATTTCGGGTAGAGGAACAGGGCACTTGCAATTCTAAATAAATAAGAAACCCTAGAAGTCTGACTGTAGAATTGGGACTATGGAGAGGGAGAGGAGAATAGATCTCAAGATGTAGAGGGGACCCAATGGATAATGGGTCTCGATTAGTGGAGGACTCCCCAATGGTGGGGAACTATGGATTTCTTGGATATGGATTCGTGTGGGAACATAAATCTGAAGAGGTTTGATCCTATACTTCTGAATCACATACAGTGGTATAAACCAATAAAAGTGGTATAAAACCAAAAAAACTAGGATGTAAAATATGTTTATAACCTGAAGTGCACAATTTTAAAATACTTTTACTTATAACAGTTCTACCTGCTCATTTCATAAAAGTTTTAATTGATCTTGACTCTGCAGCTCTGTGTATACAAAGTGATTCCATATTTTTCTATTAATCAGAGTTATTAACTTTCCATTCATGTATTCATTCATCAGTTACCTAAACATTTAAGCAAACAGGTAACAAAATTGAGTACATAAATCCCATCTACTGAGATCACTGAGAATAAAAACTATGTGTCATTCTTCCTTGTACTTCCTGGAGTTAGTGGGAACTCCACAAATGATTTTTGTCTTAAATCACAGTAATAAATGTATCTTAAAATTAAATATAAAAAATACAATAATGCACATGAACTTCCTTCACTTCCCTCCTTTTTGTGTGATGCTTTTCACCTCTCCTAGAATCTGAAAGAGAAAAAAGTCAATTGCCATATCCAGAAGTCTCACCTCAATTATCACCTTACTTACTGTAACTGTCTGTAAAATATGTGAAATAGGAAAATTCACTTTTTCCAGAAGAAGGATCACCGGGGTCAGGGAGGAAAGAGAAAGGCAGAAAAGACCCTACTTTATGAGGTAATGGGAGTGTGCAACAAAACCCAATCAGTGATCAAGAGCCTGGATAATAGTAATTTAACCGAAAATGTTACCATAACTACTACTTTGTGATTTGTAAAGATACAGAAACATATGCCTTCTTGCTTTGTATCATTCAGCTATCAGGCTTAAGATTTGCTTTTGTTTACATTTTCCCTTGTCAGAAAGCAACTCATCTCTAAAGAACAATTGAAGTGCTACTTCCTTTGATTATTTCCCTGATCCCCTTTATAGAGAAAATTACTGGTATTGCCTCTTCTGTGTTCTTTCCAATAGAAAAAAAAAAATGTGAAAACTGCAGCATTGAGATAAAGGCACAAAACAGGTATCTTACTTATAGCATTCCCTTTCTCTCAAGATAAGCATTAATTCAACAGAGAGCAAGTAAGGGAGTGGTGGTAGGCATGGTCTCTTAATTTCAAAATAGAAAATGTCAAACTGAGTCATAGGACAAGCAGAAGGCTCCTAGAGTCAGAGTAGAATAGGAAAAGCCTCTGAGGAATAGGAATGCCTTAGAGGAGGGTAACAAACTTCACAGGGAATTAAGCAAACACCCCAAGACCAGGGGCAATAGGACATTCTGGAACAAGAACAATAAAGGAAAAGGACTAAGAAAAGGGCTGGGAGACAGAGACTTAATTCTGGACACGGACACTAAGGCAGAATGAGTGCTTTAGAATAATTAGGGAAGAAGTTATATATTCCCTGAGGCACAACTCCACTTCAGCTTCCTTGCCCGTCCCTGGCCTGGTACCACCAGCCTGAGAGTCCTGCTTTATTTCTATTCTTTTTCTCCTTAATAAACTTTTTCTTTCATTAAACAAATGTGCCTCTTTTCACTCGTTTGCCTGAGCATCAGCAAAGTTCCAGTTGTGGCTTCATGAGACATCAACCCATCGTGATCTAGTGTCAGGGGATCAGCGCTGCTGATGTCATTTGTGGAGTCGATGGGTTTTTAGAGTGGGGTCCTGGGGTCCACTCTGGTAAAGGTTTCACCAGAGCTTCCCTTTCAGCAGCATGCAGTGAAGCGAGTTTCCCCATGAGACAGAGACATTAGTTATACTTAAAAGAACACGTTTATTAGGGAAAGGGACAGGGAAGTAAAGGATGCTTGCATAGACAGCCGGGGCAGGAAGAGCTGCCCTGAAAAGGACAGGTGTGCAAGGTCTGCATGGGTTCTGGCAGGCAGGCAGCCTTGAGGAGAGCTGCCTCTGCTGATGGAGGTCAGTGAAGTGAAGCCCCAGCATAGTACAGGTCACAGACAGGCAGGAAGGATGCTGCCCTGCAGAGAGGCAGAGATCTGGTGGAACGAAGCACCTGCATAGGCACAGGTGGGCAGAAGGACTGCTGCCCTGAGCCATTGCAGAGACTGCACTGATACAGTCTTCTTTTCTCTGGGAGGGGCTCATTCCCTCCAGGAGTGGTTTGTTTGCTGGTGATCCTGAATAACCATCCAGGATTGGAACTGGAACCAGAGATTCCACAATGGGCTCAATCTCCATATCTTCACCTTCTGCTCAGCCTTATGCATTGGTGCCTAAGGATTCTTTGTTATCACTGGGTTAATCATCATGCTGATTCCCTCCACCCCTCCCACCTTGTGTGAGGCAGTTTCTAGTGTTGTGATTCCTTTTTTTTTTTTTTTTTTAATTTTGTCTCCTCCGTCACTGCCACTGAAGCCTGAGATCCATTCCTGGCTGGGGAACTAGACCTGAAAACCTGAATTACAGTATCAAAACTAAGAATACACCTTTTTCTACAAATTTTAATATGAACAAAGTGTATAAGAATTTCACTTTATTTTTATTATCTAACATTATAGTTAATGTATAAATAAAGCAATAAAAATTAATATCTAAATTTTAGTCTTAGATTAATTTTTAATTTCATCACAATATATTTGTATGTATGGAAACATTTCCCTATCTAGCTACACTTATTTAAAAAAAAAAAACATAATACTGTACTTAAGTTTTTTTATTTTTTAAAATTTGTAATATATTATGAATATTGTCAGTAAATATTACTCTCTGATATGTACTCTCATGGTTTCATTGTGTAATGCTCTAGATTCCAGATGGATCAAATATGTAGAATTAGACAAGAAACTGTAGTTGGAAATGTATTTGTTTGGATGTTATTTCCACCCCTGGATAGAAAAGATCACCTTGAATAAACATTGAAAATTCATGAAAGTGAAAAGATGATAAAGGGAGAAAATGGTCTCTTTCTCTCTCTCTCTCTCTCTCTCTCTCTCTCTCTCTCTCTCTCTTTCTCTCTCTCTCTCTCTCTCTATATATATATATATATGCATGTATAATCTTACTTATATATTATATATGTAAATGTCTTAGCATATATATGTTATTATAAATAATATTATTGTTGTTTTCTTTTTTTTTATATGTGTCATTTTTGTTGATGTAAGGTTGTATCTCACTGTGCTTTTTATTTGCATTTTCCTGATTATGAGGGATGTTGAACATTTTTTCATATGCCTGTTTGCCATTTGCATTTCTTCTCTGAAAAATTGTCTTTTAAGTTCTTCTGCATTTTTTAAAAAGTATTATTTATTTATGCATACAAGAACTGGGATGTAGGCCAGAGGTGTGGGGTGGTGAGAGGATTCACCAGAGACAGAACAGGGAGCAGAACAGGCAGATCAACTGAAATACACTGCTGAAGGGAGCAGTGGGTGAGGCAGAAGAGGTCTGCTGTGCCATGTGGGGATTGAACTCGTGCTTGAGTGGCTGCAGACAGCTTCATAGGCTGAGACTTAAACCGTTATGCAACCAGGTAGACCCTCGTCTACCCATTTTTTGACTGGTTTTTTTGCTTTATTTTGTTGAGTCATGAAAGTTCTTTGTAGATTTTTGTGATCAGACCCTTGTCTGTTGTATGGAGTGCAAATATTTTCTCTCAGTCAGTGGGCTGTCTATTCATTTTGGTAAATGTCTCTTTTGCTGTACAGAAGCTTCTTAGTTTGATGTAATCTTAGCTGTTTATCTTTTCCTTTTCTATCTTTGCTTTGGGGGATGTGTCTTTAAAAATGTTACTAAGATGTATGTCATGTAGTGTTTTGCCTATGTTTTCTTTTATATATTTTACAGTTTCAGGTGTTATGTCCAAGTCTCTTATCCATTTTGAATTGTTTTTCATGCATGGCATGAGGTAGTAGTCTAGATTCATTTTCCTGCATGTAGCCATCCAGTTTCCCCAGCACCATTTGTTGAACAAGCTGTCTTTGTTCCATTGCATTTTATTTGCACTTTATCAAAGATTAGCTGTCCATATATATATGGTTTATTTATGGGTTCTCCATTTGATTTTATTGGTCTGTGTGTCTATTTTTGTTCCAGTACCATGCAGTTTAATTATTATGACTTTGTAGTATAGTTTGAAGTCTGGGAGGGTGATCCTCCATTCTCCTTCTTTTTGGTGAGGAAGCCTTTGGCTATTCGAGGTTTTTTTGTGGTTCCATATCAACTTCATCAGTAGTTGTTCTATCTCTTTGAAAAAAGTCATTGAGATTTTTATTGAAAAACATTGAATGTTGGCGAGGATGAGGAGAAGACAGAAGGATCCTACACTATTGGTGGGAGTGCTAACTGGTCCAACATCTATGAAAAGCTGTATGGCCGTTTTTCAAACAACTAAAACTAGAGCTTCCATATGATCCAGCAATTCCACTCCTAGGAATATACCCAAAGGACACAAAAACATTAATCCAAAAGGTCACTTGCACACCTATGTTTATTGCAGCACAATTTACAATAGCGAAAACATGGAAACAACCCAAATACCCAAAAATTGATGACTGGATTTAAAAAACGTGGGTACATGTATACAATGGAGTACTATTCAGCAATCAAAAATGCAAACTAATGCTTTCTCAGCAACATGGATGGAGCTAGAAGGGATCATGCTCAGCATAATAAGGCAGAAGGAAAAAGAAAAATATTGAATGATATGACTTACAGGAGGAATACAAGAGAGTCAAATGAGAAATCAGAAGGTGAAAATAGCACACAAAACATAAACAAAAGCAAAAACTAGCAGGCAACAACGAATAAGAGACATTCTATTGGGGGGGGGTGGAGGAAAGGAAGAGGGACCAAAATAAGGGAGAAAAGAGCATAAGGGACTATGGTGATAGTTCGAGGGTGAATTGGTGGTGGGAAAACTATGGGAGATACACAATAATGTAAAGGATATAAATTAAATTTTAAAAAATTTAAAAAGTAAATAATATTAAAATATATGCTATACGCAAAATTATGGGAAACCACTAAAGATAAATTGTTTCACCACAATTTATGCAAATTTTAAGGTTTTTATTACTATCCCAAACAACTATAAAAAAAGGTTTCTATCACATTAGATCAATGCAACTGCCTCTCAAGTTAGCCAAGAATGTATGGTCTATATTACAGGGTAAAACTGAGGGGAACCAATGGGGGGAAAGTCATTTTCTTTTAATTCATTTTCTGTAATTACTACTGAGTACAAATAATTTATATCCCATTTCATTTGGTGACAGGAGATTAACCTATTACTAACCTCTGATGAATTTTTCTTTTTTTGAGTTACAGAAAGTAATCATCTGTCTGCAGTGAGTTTATGATATATAATTTATTTCATAATAATCAGAATGGTAAATGCATGTTTATGTACCAAACATTTAAAAGTTAATATCTTTCCTCATTTTAATTCATTTTTAAAATTTAATTTCAGCCTTAGCAAGCTGTATTATTGTTCTTGTGTATTTTTTAGCAATGTTTTTTGGAGCCAGATAGACTCCTACTCAAATTATTCCATCTCAAATGGAGGCAGAAAGGGAAAATTTAGGTTTAGATCTATCTCTAAGTGTCAAAACAGATGGTGAGAATGGAGGGAGTTAAAGTATCAGAAAATTTGCCACAGTGAACATAATTTTTGGTGGTATATCACTTCCTGGGCTTGTTATGCTAACTAGCTTTAGCAGGGGGGGAGCGTAACTTTTTATTAAAAATTAACACATGTGATGGGGTAGGAACAAGTGGAGAGGAGGATCTAGTGGAGGATTACTGGGGCCTTGGTCATGGATGTGGTGAAATAACACACAATTGAAGAGGTATAAACTTATACTACTAAGACATATACTGAGAGTTAAATAAATATTACCTCAATAAATGTAACTATTTTTCTTACTTAACCAACAAAATGTTCCCTTTCAAAGAATGAATGACATTAATTGTATTCTTTTGTGACCTATTCCTTTATATCTCTCATAAATTGGGCAAAATTTCAGTGCATTAAAACCTCACTCTTTGATCCTGAGGTGAGACTTCATCATGTCTAGAGTCCATTGCTTGTTCATTGTGTTGTTACAATCTTATTGAAGTCTTTCTTTATCCTGATTACATTATTTCAACATCTTATTGATTTTTTCTGATTATTTGTCTTGTTTTATATGAGAATTGCTTGAATTCTGTGTGACTTTGTGACTGTATCAAAAACTGGGTTCATGAATTCTTATCAACATTCTTCTCATTTTCCTCTTGAGTATTGTCATATTTACCTGTTAGGTTGAATCATTTATTTATTGGCCCAGTAGACTGACTGGAAACAATAATGAAGAAGAGTCTAGCAATCTTTTACATGAAAACTGCATCTGTTCATGGCTGTCCAGGAAAAGTCATTATATCATTGTTTAATATGTTTTCAATCTATTGATATGTATTTTCTGAGTCCTATTCTTCTGGAATATCAATGGTGAACAAGATAGAGAATCCCCTATCTCTCAGGGGAGTTATTTTCAGGAATCATCTGTGTAGAGACCACCAGTGGAAGAAAATAACAAACAATCAATGATAGAAGCAAGGATCATGAAGGACTTAAATTCAGGGGTATGTACAATGAAAAATAAAATGTATTGAGAAGAGTATGATTTTAAATATAATGTATTTTTACAGAAAATTCTATCTGTTGGGATACAATCTATATAGGAAACTGGGAGCAGCAAGCAAAAGATAACTTAAGGAACATCAATAATTATGTGCTCAGAAAAAAGATATGTAGAAATGTTCTGTATCCATAGCACAAATATAGTATGCTAAATAAAGAAAAAGAAAAGGAGAAGAAGTGGGATAGAGAGCAGAAGAGGGGAAAAGGAGGAGAGAAGGAAAGGAATATTTTGAGAATTTTTGATCTCATAGATATTTAAATTATGAACAGATTTTAAAATAAATATATAAATTCAATATGGGAGAACAATGTTGATGAATTCCCTAAAAGCAGAAAAAAATATGTAAAAAATTGGAGAACAGAAGAAACTTAAGTTATAAATCCAGTAGATTCTAAATAAAAGTGCTAAAAAAGAGTAATTGTGAAGGTACTTGAAAGGAAAATATAAAAAAAATACAGAAAGTTTTCCAATATTGAAATATCTGAGTTACCAAATTGAAATGGATAACTAAACACATAACACAATTAACAAAAAAGGAAGACAACAACAATAAAAAAACTGATATAACTCAATGTAGTAAAATTTCTAAGCACCAAAAAGAAATAGAAAATTCTAAAATTTCTTCCCAGCTAGAGTTCTAAAAGTAGTCACAGCATTTTGGAGTAAGAATATCTTCTATTTAGTCTATTACTATACTGGAAGCTAAAATATGATTGAGTAATGTTTGAAGATTGAGAGGGAATATAAGCTGCATGTCTACAATTTATATCTGATATCATTTAATTATGATGGTGGAATAAAAACAGTGTCAGACATGCAAGATATCAAAAAATTTTTCTTCTTTGGACTAAGTTTTGCTAAACAGAAAATATGTTCTACTAAAAGGAAGAAAAATAAGAAATAAGAATACACTAGAGCCAAGGACAAAGATACAACCAGCAAAGAGATAAAAGGGATTCTCAGATAAAGAAAAAGCCAGGAATGACAGATCAAACAGCTTCACAATATAATCAGTTTAGATTTGAACCACATAATGGAGGATTGTGGACATAAGAAGGAATATTTATAAGGGAAATTAAAGAAGATTAAGAAAGATAGACCGCCTCATTTGTCAATCTATACTAAAGAAAATTTGCAGAATTAGCAGAGAAATTAGGTAAAGTGAAAGTGAAACATCAGATAAAGGCAATTATCAATAAAGGGGGAGAATGGGAGAATAAAGGAGAAAGGAAATGTAAGCTTACTAGTTAGTCATAATCACATATTTAATATTACATAAATATACAGAAATGAAATTTTATTTAGCCAAAAATAAATATAAAAATAGTGGAAAGATGGGATGGGGCAGGTCAGTGGGTCTGTATGTATGTGAAGTGGTGTTAATTAATCATGGAAAAAAGCTAACTACTCATTTTCCAAAGCAGAAGTCAATAAATGAAGATTGAGATAAATCTGAAAAGGTCTATTTAGATCCACTGACCTTTTTAAACTGAAATTATGTGGTCTGTAAATATTCTTCTGTTACGTAGGTTGCCTTTACAGTAATTGATTGCTTCCTTTGCAGTACAGACATTTTTGTTTGATTGAATCCCACTTGCATAATTTTATTCTTGTTATTTGCATTTTTGGTATCATAACAATATCAAAAACAAAGTATTACTAAGACCAGCATCCATTATGCTTTCTCTAAGTGTTTTAATTTTTCAAGACTTACATTTAAATCTTTAATTTATTCTGTGTGAATTTTTGAGTCTTGTTGGGTACAGGTCCAAATAATCTGGGAAATGTAAATAAAAACCACAATGAGCTATCACCTCAGAGCTGTTATAACTAAGCCAAAACAAATAAAAAAATGATAAATGTTGGCAAGGGTGTGGAGTGGAGGGAAGATTGGTGATTTATTTGTCAGACTATATACTGGTATAGTTATTATGGAAAACTATGGAGGTTTCAAAAATAAAAATACCATGTAATTGAAAATCCCACTACTTGATATTGGTAGGAAATGAGTCACTATCTCAAAGAGATATGTGCCTCACCATGATCACTGCAGCATTATTCACAATAATCAAGACATAGAAACAACCTAAGTGTCTGTGACTAGATAAATGAATAAAAACTGTGATATGATATATAACATATAAAATGGGAAAATTAAATTCTATTAAACAATAAAACTTTTTCTGCCATTTAACCCAGTAAAACCTAAGTGTCTACTCGAAAACTTCAAAAACACAAATTCAAAAGGAAACTTGTACTCTTATTTATTACAACATTATTTATTATATCTAAATTGAGGAAACAACCAAAGTACCACAAAATACGTGAGTGGATCAAGAAGATGTACATGTACACAATGGCATACTACTCAGTGATCAAAAAAGATAAACTCATGCCATTTGCAGCAACAAGGATAGAGCTAGAAAGGATAAATCTAAGTGAAATAAGTCAGAATGAGAAAGATATATACTGGATGATGTCATTAATGTGTGGAATATAAAGTAACTAAACAAAGAGTCAGATAAAGATAAGTTTAAATATTAACCCTTCATAGTGGACCACATAACTGAAGCATCAATGGGGTTGGGGGACTGGGATAAAATCAAAGAGAGAATTTGAGACATGAAAACATGAATGAAACTTGACAGAATTATGTCAAATAAAATAAGTTATCAGGGCTTCCCTGGTGACCCAACGATTTGAGCGCAGCACTATAAAGTTATCCAGAGCCACTGCAGCGTGAGTTCGATACCCAGCTGGGGTAGACTTCCACATGCCGTGGCAGACCTCTCTTGCCTCTCCTGCTGCTCCCCTGAGCAGTGCACTTCATTCGATCTGCCTGCTCTGCTCCTCACTCTGTCTCTGGTGAACCCTCTCACCACTCCACACCTACGGCCTATACCCCAGCTTGTATGCATAAATAGATAAATCTTAAAAAAAAAAGTTATCAGACAGAGGAAGTCAAAGTCTGAGTTGTGTCACTTATTTGTGGAATCTAAAAAACACTTTAGGGGCTGCGGTCATAATAAATGGGTGGGGGATCAAGTTGTCAACTATAAAATGGGTAAGTTCTGTGGATCTAAATTGCAGCATGGTAATTATAGATAACAATACCACATTGCATATTGGAAATTTGGTCATAAATTAGATCTTAAATATTCTTACCATACACACACAAAAAAAGATGATGCAAGGTAATGGCTGAGTTGGATATCTTTGTTGTGGTAGTCATTTCACAATGTGTACCAGGTACACTGATGAACCTGGCAGTGGGGGATGTTTTCAATGGAAAACAAAAGTTTAAAGACATCACATATTTTTTTAAAGATTTATTTATTTATACATACAAGCTGGGGTACATGCCAGAGGCGTGGGGCGGCGAGAGGGTTTACCAGAGACAGAGTGGGGAGCAGAACAGGCAGATCAGAAATACATGGAGATGGATCACGGGTGAATTGGTGGTGGGCTACCCAAGGGGAATGCAAAATGTAAAAGACATAAATAACAATTAAAATATATATTATAAAAAAAAAAAAAGAAAGAAATACACTGCTGAGGGGAGCAGTGGGCGAGGCAGGAGAGGTCTGCCGCACCATGTGGAAATCTCCCCAGCTGGGCATTGAACTCACATCACATCTCGAGCTGCCTACAGTTCCACAGCACAGCGCTCAACTGCTGTGCCACCAGGGAGGCCCCTAAAGACATCACATTTTGAAAACTATTTCTCACTCATGAAAAACAAGAATGCAAATTATTTTAATAAATTTGGTAACATTTAAAAATATATTTTTTTACTGTTACTATTGTTTTCTCTGAACAAAAATAAACAGGCAACTATAAATCAGAGACATTCTGCAGGGGAGGGGGAGGTAGAGTGGGAAACAAGGGTGGGAAGTGCACAAGGGACTATAGTGACGGTGCATGAATGAATTGATGGTGGAAATTCTATGGGGACTACACCTGAGAAAAGAAAGCAAATGTACAAAAATGAACAATGATGTAATATATATATATAAATAAAACATAAAATGTGTACATGCAAAACTCTGAAAAAATAACAAGTCCATTATTTTTTTTTAAAAAAAGGAAATAGTGTTGAAATTTGTGCTGCAATTTCCCTTTACTCATTTGAATCTATTCTCAGTTCACCTTACTGCTTATATTGCTGTGCAGTCTCTCTGCTCAGGAGAAAACTGAAAAAGAGTACAATGGGGTTTATGAGATATACACATAAAGAGGAAGACAGTCTAGTCTCTTCCCTGAACCTCTCGTTAAATATTTAAAAAGCAGGTTTGAAAGAGTGCCGAATTATGTGCCTCCTGGGACATTTGCAGACCCAACGTTGTTTCAATAAAAAAGAGCCAAATTTCTTTATTTACTATTTTCAGGCAGAAGTCCATTTTAAAGTAATGTAAAAAGGGAATTTATTAAGCTTAGTTTCAGAAGCCTACAAAAATTAATTATTAACATTTATGAATAAAATGGAATATGAAAAATGACAGATATATGATATATTATGTACACTTTAAGTAATAGCTACATGGGAGTCACTCATTTTCCTTCTCCAGAGTTGTCTTATTTACTCCTGGCCATGTTTTCTGTAGGTGTTTTCTTGTTTGAATGTTTTAAATGTAGAATGTTCTCAATGATTGGGAATACTACCTCATCTCTCTTTTCATTTTTTCCTGTCCCTTTTCATTTCTCTAGCCCTGCCTCTGTCACATTTAAATAGCCACCGCTATTCTATTAATCTCTTGTACAAGGTATCTGTGAAAATATTGTAAAAATATGTTTTATTTGCTGTTAGTTCAGAAGAAATAAAAGTTATTAATGATCCTGCCATGGTTTTATCTCAGCTTAATCATATTAACCAATGAAGAAAAATTTATTTCTCAGGGTCATCTGATTATGAGGAAAGGTAAAGACATGTTCTCATTTATTTTGTGTGAGAGCCACATTTATTTTACTTCCCCACTTGCAATTGCCATGTTTGAAGAAGATTGATAATTTTGCACTATCCTTTGTACTGGAGAAAGATCAGTAATATATAATTGTCTTATGCAGCAAATGGCATTTAAGTAAGAGATAGTTATATGGAAATAAACAACCGTAAAGGGGTGTGCTATTTATATCAGTGATCTTAAGGAGCATAGTCCATCAATTCAATGACTATATGACTTAGAGCATGTAAAACATTATCAATCCTCATTTAATTCTACGAAAATTAAGTCCACTTAAAAACACTATCTACTACCCCTTGAAAAATAGAGGAGATGAACCAGCATTCATTGTGTGCAACATTTTATATAAGGAGCCAAACAGAACTTAAAAATACAGTAATGTCTACGTATTATAAGAAAGGGTGTGAAACAGAATGATTTGCTCAATGAAGTTAGCCTAATTGATGTGGTCTGAAAACAAACTTATTACTTCTGGAATTTATATATTCCCTGCTTATTAAGAAGTGGACAAATTCTGGCACTTAGGAAGTTTGAATGTAATATTAGATATTTGGGGATATCGTCACTTGAGTACTTATAAAACCAAATGTATTTAGAATATCAGCATTCAAGCAATTAAATAATCATTAAAATTTTATATAGAGGGGAATATTTCAAGACTTAAGATACTGGGCCTCCCTGGTGGCACAATGGGTTAAGTGCAGCACTATGAAGCTACCCAGAGCCTTTGCAGCACGAGTTTGATGCTCGGCCAGGGAGATCCCCACATGGTACAGCAGACCTCTCCTGCCTTGCCTGCTGCTCCCCTCAGCAGTGTATTTCAGTTGATCTGCTGTTCCGCTCCCCACTCTAACTCTGGTGAATACTATCACCACCCCACACCTCTGGCCTATACCCCAGCTTGTATGCAAAAATAAAGAAATCTTTCAAAACAAAAAAAAGACTTAAGATACTGATTTGAAGTTACACATAAAGGACTACCACCATCTCTAATATCCATAATAAGATATTTAAAAAAACAAGCCTCTCAGTTATTCATTGATTCAAGCCAATGTTTACTAGGCAGTAAAGAAGATTTGGGAAACAAACCATAGGGCTCTCAGATTTATAATAGAGACAGAAATTTAAAAATAATTTTCTATTGGTGATATTACAAAAGGAAAATTACAATATGTTTAAGAATATATTCCATACTCTGAGGTTAAGTCCATTAGGGTTCTGAAGCTTGACTCAGACAGTAAACAATTGAGTTTCATATTGGAAAAGCATCTATCCATTGCAGTGTATGTTGCTAATACCTCTTTGCTCATCAAGTTAGCATTGTAACAACAATCAGAGGCAGCAGGAGTATTGCCAGAATTGGAACAAGCCCAGACTTTAACTGGCAACTGAGAGGCAAATGTGACCATAATTTCCAATCACAGATTTTAACATTATCTTGTGGGCTCTTAGTAGAGTATGAGTTATAGCATTTGTCCTTTCATATTGGAAAAGTCTCCAGATGAATCTTAAATATATTATTTATCTAAATATTTCTCACCCCATTTGCTACATGTGTTTTGAAGAATCCCAGCTGGGACAATACCACTCTGTGAAATGGATACTACAAAATTATTTAAGACAAAGAAGACTAATGATGTGTCCATGAGATAGATAAATATTACTATTATGAAGACCCACTCTCAAGACAAAAAGAAGAATAACTGCCAAAGTAATCTTTTAAATTCTAGACCAGTAGTTTGTAATGAGAAAAAAAAAAAAAGCTCACTGAAATTTTACTTGAGCATTGTCTGTATCAAGTTTCCCCAACAGAGAAGTTGTGCAGGCACTTGCCAAATGTGGACCTTGTCACATTCTGAAAAAAATATTTAGAAAAAGCAAATTACCTTCAATTATATATAGATAGCAAGTAAAAATTACTATTTTTTATCAGATGTTGGTCTCCTTTCCTATTAAGTTAAAACATCAGTTTATATGTTTACCATGGACACTTTTTTCATTTATCAGATTGTGTGTGTGTTTGTGTGTGTGCGTATGGTCAGTTTACCTTTGTCAGTCAAGATTTGCATTCAACTCAAGAAAGTTCTAAATGTTCACAGAGGAACAAATTAGTTTCTTCCCCAAATGACTCTTTGATTTATTGTTTGCATAAAAACAAAATAAGTTTGAGGAGAACAATTAACTGGAGACTACAGGAGCACTCTGTGGTATAAACGAGTGAAGGATTTTCCTAGAACGGTTGATACTTGTGAATAAATTCATTTTCAGAAATTCTCAAAGATTAAAAGTCATTCCACATCATAAATTTCCTGAAACAATTCAAATACATGAATTTAAAATGACCATTGGTTCCTTTGTATGTATGGATGACTTATTATTGAGAATGACAGGATTTGGGGCCTCCCTGGTGGTGCAGCGGTTGGGCGCTGGGCTGTGGAGCTGTCGGCAGCAGCGATGCTAGTTCAACGCCCAGCCGGGAGAGTCCCACATGGTGCTCAGACCTCTCCTGCCTCGCCCGCTGCTCCCCTCAGCAGTGTATTTCTGATCTGCGTGTTCTGCTCCCCGCTCTGTCTCTGGTGAGGCCTCTCACCACTACACACCTCTGGCCTGTACCCCGGCTGTATGTATAAATAAAAAAATCTAAAAAAAAAAAAAAAAGAATGACAGGATTTGTCATTCTTTGTCATTTGAAAATGACCAAGTAAAGTGTATTTGATCTATCCTCAGATTTTTATAAAACAAGGTTTGCAAAAATTGTGACATTAAATTAATTATTGAGCACAAAGTAAAACAAAATTTATAAATATATAGTTTCCACAAATTAAGACAGACTTAACTTACTATAAATTGCATACTTTTTTGTTTCTTACCTGCAACTAGGATTGATTTTTAAAGATAGCTAAAATGTCCTATATGGTATGTACCGTCTCAAAAGAGTATTTATAGTTAATACATCATTTATTATGCATGATCTAAAGAATGTAAATAAGAAAAAATAGATTTCTATAAACAGTAATGCTGCAAAGAAAAAGTACATGGTGTTGAAGAATGTATGTGTAACTTCTTAGTCTGTGATTAAAGCTATTAGATATCAAAAGCTTGATTCAATGAGTAAATCTTTCAGTTTCATAATACGTAACTATCTTCAAACTAAAGGCCAACAGTACAAGAGTATAACAAGGTATTCTTTCATTCTTATTCAGATTTGTGAATAGTTTTCAGTAATTAAATCATATACTAAAATAACTTTGTGTGTCTTGTGTGGTATTTCAAATAATAGACATTGACAGAGTTTGTATACAAGTCTCTTTCAAGGTATGCTACGGACAAAAACTATTGGAGGGAAATTTTCATTTATACAATACTCATGAGATTAAAATATTCATGTTTGAAATAGTTATAAAAAGCACTTGTGTTTTATTCCTGCATATAGTTACAATCAATTAAACTAGTGGAAAAATAAAGTTTCCTGTAATAATGTAAGGCATTTATTTGGTTAGTGTTACATTTCCTCTACATGAGTTATTGTTTATGCTGGATATATAACCAATAATCTTACATCTTAAAATAGAAAAACACTGCCAGAGATATAGCTACTAAAAATAATCAGTTATTTTGTCAAATGTGCAGACTCGCAAATTTCCATTCATTTATCTGTTAATAAAATTAATACCTCTCTCATCTCTATGCATTTATACACACACACCTATTTACATAATATACAGTAACATATAAGCAACATCAATTTGACTTTCCAGTGAAAACCCTACAAGCAAGAAGGCAATGGCAAGAGATATGTAACATGCTCAAAGAAAAAGATGCTCAGTTTATAATTGTTTACTCCACAAGAAAATATTGAAGACAGAAGGAAGTGTTAGGAATTTCACTGAAAATTGAAATCCAAAATAATTTTTTCAAAACAAGAAACTCATGAAATAAATACAAAATAGATTATTATAAAACAACAGCACAAAAATATATAAAGAGAGAGGTAATAGAGAGAAACTCAAAACAACACAGAAGAGGAAGAATAACAATGTGGCTCATAAGAACAAAGTTGACATCAATCAGACTCTCTAATGGATCACAAGCATAGTCCTTCATATATTAACCTCAGCAGAAGGGAGATAATGACAAAAATGCAATAATACTAGAGAATTTAATACCCCACTTACCGCTATAGACAGATAAAAAAGACAGAGGATAAATATAAAAGCAATAGCCTTAAATTAGGAACTAGATCAAATAGGCTTAACAGACATCTACAGAACACTCCACCCCAAAACTACTGCATAACATTTTTTTTTCAAATGCACATGGAACATTTTCATTAATAGACCATATGTTGGTACACTATTCAATCATCAATAACACTAGGAAGATTGAAATGATACTGATCACAATGAAATAAAGGTATAAAAACCTATGAAAAACAGTGGGGAAACATAAACATGTGGAGATTAAACAATATGTTGCTTTATTTTAGCTGTTGGATGAAAGAGGGAATTAAAACAGAACACAATAGTAGATCTAGATTTAAGAAAACTGGCATACAGGGCCTCCCTGGTGGCACAATGGGTTAAGTCTCAGCCTATGAAGCTATTTTATTGGCAGCCACTGCAGCGCAAGTTTGATCCCTGGCCAGGGAGATTCCCACATGGCGCATCAGAACTCTCCTATCTTGCCCTCGCTCCCCTCAGCAGTGTACTTCAGTGGATCCGCGTTCTGCTCCCTGTTCTGTCTCTAGTGAATCCTCTCACCACCCTCACACCTCTGGCCCATACCCCAGTTCTTGTATGCATAAATAAACAAATCTTTAAACAAACAAACAAAAAGCTGACATACAAGCTATAAGAATGTAAGGAATAGAGCAAAAGCAACTGTTATAAAAGGAAGATATTTGTATTATGGACGCACATTAAGAAGTAATAAATATTTTCAATAAATAATTTATTATTATGCTTAAACCAACTTGTAAAAGGAGGAATAAATTGGAGTATAAAAGCAGTATAAGTGAAAGAACACAAATAAAAACAGTAATAAAAATAGAGATCAAAAAATTACAAAAGATTAACAAAAAAGTATTGTTATTTTTTTACAAGATAAAAAAAAAAATGGGTAGACCTCTTACCAGGCTAACAAACTTACAAGAAATGTTGAAAAAAGTTCTTATAGCTAAATTGAAGAGAGGAATATGTACAAAGAACTGAACAATGACGTCAAATAAAACCACAAAATTAAGAAAAAACTGGCAGAAACAAACTTTCAGATATCAATAATTAATCTAATGTAATGTAAATTGACTGAACTCAACAAGTGCAAGACAGAGTATCTAATTGGATTGGGAAACAGAATCCAACATTCTGTTTTCTCCAGGAAACACACTTGAGTCACAAACATAAACAGACTTGGAATAAAAATGTTGATAACAATCCTACAAGTGAATGGAACATGGGAAGGAATGAAGGGACAGCCACATTTAGACAAAATAAATTTCCAGCTAAAAAAATGTAACATTAGACAGGGATGTGTACTATATAATGATTAAGGAAAAAATGAATTACAAAGACTAATTACCCATAAAGGTATATTCACCAAGTGAAGGGACATCAAAATATACAAGGCAATTAGTATCAAATACAAAGCAGACATTGGGAAAAACACATCTGGGGTAGGGACTTCAATACTCTGATTTCTCCAAAGGAAAAGATAACTAGAAAATAAATAAGTGCCCAATATCCTTAAAATAAGAATTAAACCATCTCAGTATAATAGACATTTATCACCAAAAGAAACTGGATACACATTTTATTTTTCAAGTGCACATGAAATATTCTCCAGGATTGAACACAAAATGGATCACAAGACAAGTAGAAATAAAATCATGAAGATTGAAATCATATTAAGTATCTTCTTTTATCACAGTGTAATAAAATGAGGAAGCAACCACAAGAAGAGAATGGGGAAAACTTCTAATATGTGAAGACTGAACAACACCTACCAAATGACTATTGAGTTAATGAGAAAATCAAAGAATTTTTTTAATTATCCTAAGACAAATGAAAATAATCTACAAAATTCCAGAATTTATGAGATACAGCAAGAGAAGGACTAAGAAGGAAGTACAAGACATATAGGCCAACATCAAGAAAAGAAGAAGATACTCCAATATATGACCTATCTCATAACTCAAATGACTAAAACAAAAAGCAAACAAAACTTATGTCCAGCAGATGGAAGGACATAATGAAAAATTAAAGCAGATGGGGTGGAATGGAAATCTAAAAGACATAAAGAATAATGATACCAAAAAAACCTGGTTATTAAAAAAAATAAACAAAATAGACAAACCTCTGTCTACCTAGTTCACAAATATAAGAAAGTAAATTCAAATAAATAAGATCAAACATGAAAGAAGTTGAAAAAGTCACTGAAGGAATTCGTAAGATAGAAGGCGATTACTATGACTATTTACATGCTAATAAATTCAATAACTAAGAAGAGATGGATAAGTTCTAATAAATGTGTAATCATCTAGGACTGAATATAGAAGAAATAGAAAGCCTGAATATGCTAATCTCTAGCAAGGAAATTGAAACAGAGTTAAGACTTGCCCCCAAAATAAAAGTCTAGGATCAGACAGCTTCACAATTTAGTTTTACCAAACCTTGAAAGATGAGACAATAGCTAACCTGCTCAAATATTTTAAAAAATTGTGAAAGAGAATACTTCCAAATACATGTTTTGGGGCTATATTAATCTTATACCAATACCAAACAAAGATAACACAGAAAAGTAAACTACAGAAAATTATCAAATGAGCCCAAATTCAAAAATCCTCAACAGAATCTTAGCAAACTTGAAATGCATTAAAAGGATATACACCATGACCAAGAGGGATTTACAGTGGGAATGCAGGTGATTCAACATAGCATAATCAATCAACTTAATTCATCATATGAAAATAGGAAAGACAAAAATCTTATGACCATATCAATGGATGCCAATAAAGGATTTGATAAGATTCAACATCTATTTATGATAAAAACCCTGAAAAACTAGGATTAAATGAAACATATTTCAATATGATAGATGTCACTTTTAACAAACCAACAGAAAACATAATTCTCAAGGTTGATAAACTGAAAGCATTTTACTATGAGCTGACACAAGACATTGTCAATACCCACTTTCAACATTACTATTCAATATATTAACTGAAGTCCCAGTAAGAACAATTAGGCAAAAGGAGATTATAAAAGGAACCCAAATTGGAAAGAAATAGTAAAGGTATCAATATTGCAGATGATAACCTAATATACATCAAAAAACGTATAGACCGGGGCCTCCCTGGTGGTGTAGTGGTTAAGTGCTGCACTGTGGAGCTGTCGGCAGCCGTGACGCGAGTTCGATGCCCGGCCAGGGAGATTCCCACATGGCAGAGCAGACCTCTCCTGCCTTGCCCGCTGCTCCCCTCAGCAGTGTATTTCGGTTGATATGCCTGTTCTGCTCTCCACTCTGTCTCTGGTGAGCCCTCTCGCAGCCCCATGCCTCTGGCCTGTACCCCAGCTTGTAGCGTAAATAAATAAATAATTTTAAAAAAATCAAAGGGTCTCCCCGGTGGCGCAGCGGGTCAAAGTGCTGCACTGTGGAGCTGTCGGGGACACGAATTTGACACCCGACAGGGGCGATTCCCACATGGTGCAGCAGACCTCTCCTGCCTCCCCTCAACAGTATATTTCCATTTGTCTGCCTGCTCTGCTCCCCACTCTGTCTCTGGTGAACCCTCTCACTGCCCCACACCTCTGGCCTGCACCCCAGCTTGTATGCATAAAATTAAAAAAAAAACTTATAGACCACTGAAAAACTAACTGAGGCAATAAATAAGCAAGTTCAAAGTGGTATGTTGTAAAATCGATATAGAAACATCAGTTCCCTTTCTACATGTATCAATTAAATAAGAGAAAAAATAAAGAAATCAATGCCATTTACAATTACACTAAAATAAATTGGATACCAAGTAGTATACTAAACAAAGGAGGTCAAGTACCTAAAAACAGAATAGTAGAGACATTATTAGAAACAATAGAAGAAGACACAAAGAAATGGGAAGATATTCTCTGCTCAAGGACTGGAAGAATTGAAATTTTGAAAACAGTCGCCATACACAAATAAATACACTGATTTAATGCAATCCTTATCAAAGTTTCAATAGCGCTCTTCAAAAACAAACATTACTGAAATTCATCTAGAACTACAAAAGACCCCAAATAACAAAAGCTATCTTCACACACACACACACACACACACACACACACACACACACACACACAATAGTGGCATCACACTTCCAGACTACAAATGAAACAATGCATAAATGTCTTGGAGGTAAGACCTAAAACCATAAAAGACATAGAAAGAAACAGAAAAAACACTCCAGATATAGACTTCAGAGATATCTTTGTGGATACCTCTCCAGCAGCAGGGAAAACAAAGAGAACATAAATAAACTGGGTTACATAAGTATAAAAATCTTCATAGTGAAAGAAACCATCACTAAAAGAAGCAAACAACAATAAAAAACCATCCTATTAATTGGGATAATGTATTTGCACACCATGTATCTGACAAGGGGCTCTTATCAAAGACCTACTCGGAACTCACACAACTTGACAAAATTTAAACAAGTAATCCAACATAAATATGGGTGAAAAGAGAGGAATATTTATTTCACCAAAGAAGAAATACAGATGATCCAGTCTTATGAATAAAATTTCCTTATCACTTATTTTCAAGGAAATACATACAAATAAAAAAACACAGTCAGGTACCAACTTACATCTGTGAGACTACCAAAAACAAGTACTGGTGAGGATGTGGAGAAAAGGAACACTTTTACACTGTTGGTAGATTTGTAGACTGCCTCTATAAAAAAAAGTATGGCGATGTCTCAAAATATTAAAAATAGATCTATCATATGATTCTGAATTCCCCCTCATTTCTATCCACCTGAAGAATACAAAAACACTAATTTGAGAGGAAACATGTGCTCTTGTGGGATCCCCATCCCCCATCCTTTGTTCCCTGGATATAGTTTGGCACCAAAATTCTAGGTAAAGCTAAAATGTAGAGTCAGGTGGGGAGCCTTTTCCAGGACAAAAGTCTCAGTATGAGGATATCTGCTGAAGATAACAGGCATAAATTGTGACCAGATTAGCATAACCAGCTAGATCACCTTGACAGGAAGTTAAGTGCAAATAGAAATTATAGGTAGGATGTTTTGAGGAGTAGCAGATTTGGTGCCCCCCAGGGCAACTGCCCCAATTCACTCCCTCCTAGCTTGTATCAGACGAGGATGCATCCAATCCTCATCCCCACCATGGAACTTCCTCCATCCTTGCCTACCTTCCCTGAATCTAACCCCTTCTAATAAAACTGTGAGACTGGACTGGGAAGACTGCCATTTCTCCAGAGATGTGAGCCTTGAGGCTGCATCTCCAAAGGGGTGGTCCTACTAGGTGACCTTTTCTCTATCTCTCACTACTTGGACTCTTGAGTTATTCTTTCTTCATCCTATGCTTTCTTCCAATGTTAAGCTATGGAAATAACCTAAGTGTCCAAAGACAGGTGAGTGATTAGGAAGATGTGGTGTATATGCCCAAAGGAATACAATCCAGCTATCAAAAAAGATTAACTCTTTGGGGTAGATTCCCAAGAATTGTATCGCCGGGTCATATGGAAGCTCCATTTTTAGCAGTATAAGGAACTGCCCTACAGCTTTCCATAGGGGTTACAGCAGTTTTCATTCCCACCAGTAGTGTAGGAGAGTTCCTTTTTCTCCACATCCTCGCCAGCATTTGTTGTTGCCTGTTTTTTTAATGTGTGCCATTCTCATTGGCATGAGTTGGTATCTCATTGTGGTTTTGATTTGCGTTTCCCTGATTATAAGTGATGTGGAACATTTTTTTCATACACCTGTTGTCCATTTCTTTTCTTCTTTGGAGAAGTGTCTTTTTAGCTCTTTTGCCCATTTTTTGACTGGATTATTGATTTTGTTTTTGTTGAGTTGTGTGAGCTCCTTGTAGATTTTTGTTATCAGTCCTTTATCATTTGTATTGTGTGCAAAGATTTTCTCCCAATTAGTAGGGTGTCTGTTTTGGTTATTGTCTCTTTTGCTGTACAGAAGCAAAAACATTGATCCAAAAGGATACATGCACCCCTATGTTTATCACAGCACAGTTCACAATAGCTAAGATAGAAACAACCCAGATCCCGAAAAATAGATGACTGGATCAAGAAGATGTGGTACATACACACAATGGAATACTATACAGCAATCAAAAAAGATAAAAACATGCAATTCACAGCAACATGGATGGAGCTAGAAAGGATCATGCTCAACGAAATAAGCCAGAAGGAATAAGAAAAATATCAAATAGTTTCACTTATAGCAGGAATATAGGGGAACCAAATAAGAGAGAGACATTCAGGGAGGGGGAGGATAAGGGCTCAAAACGGAGGAGACAAGAGCACAAGGGGCTATGGTGACGGTTAACGGGTGAACTGGTGGTGGGAAACCTATGGGGAATACACAATAATGTAAAAGACATAAATAATAATAACAATAAAACATATTTTTAAAAAAGATAAGCTCTTGCCATTTGCAATAACATGAATAGAGTTGGAAAGCCGATTAAGCAATAAATCAGAAGGAGTAAGCCAAATACTGTATGACGTCATTTATATGTTGAATTCAGAGAAAACAAACAATTCATTAGATTAAACCAAAGTAAGAGCTAACCCAAGAAAGATGATGATAGAACTGAGACTACTAGAGGGGGAAGGGCTGGAACAAGGTGGAGAGTAAGCTATTGGGCTATGGGGATGGACTGTTTTGTTGTGGTGAGGTATGATAACAATGTCTGAGGGAGTATATCCTATGTTTAATATACAGTGATATAAAGTATTTTATCTAAAATAAATAAATAAGAACTTATGCCCATCTTGTTCAAACCATTTCTAAAAATCCAAGAGGAGGGAATGTCCACTAATATGTTTATGATGCCAAAAGTACTTTAATACAGAAAACAGATAAAGACCACACAAGGGAAGAACACTACAGATCAATATCTCTGATAAACATTAATGTACAACAATCAAAAAAATGCTGGTAAATTGGTTTCACAATATATTATAAGATTTATACATCAAATCATGTGGATTTATCCCAGGATACGAGGGTGCTTTAATATGCATAATTTAAGCAATGTAATATACCATAGCATCAAAAGCACAGATAAAATTAATATATCAACAGATTCAGAGAAAGCATTTGACACAATTCAGCACCCATTTATAGTAAAATCTATAAACAAAATGTGAATAGAGAGAATTGCCCTCAATATAGTAAAGGCCATATATCACAAACCTACTTACTGGTGGAAAACTGAAAACTTTCATATAAAGATCTGGTACAAAACAAGAATGCCTACTGCCACCATTATTATTTAATTTAGTGTAAGAAATTTTAATTATAGTAATCAGGTAACCACAGAAAATAAAAGGAATACAAGCTGAAAAGAAGTGAAACTATCATTATTTGCAGATGACAAGATGTAACACTCAGAAAACCCTGAAGACGCAAACAAAAAGCTGTTAAAAACAATTAATGATTAAAGTAATGTGGCAGATTACAAAATCAACATATAAAAATCTGTTGCATCTTTATATACAGGCAATAAATGAGATGACAAAGAAATTAATAAATGAACTCCCTACACACTAGTTTCCAAAACAGTGAAATGCCTTAGAATTTAGCCAAATAAGTGAATATCTATACAATGAGAACTACAAGACAGTATTAAGGGATTTAGATTGTGATGCCAGGAGATGGAAAAATATCCCATGCTCATGAATGGAGAGAATCACTGTAATCAAAATGACTATTCTACCTAAAGCTATGTATGTATAAAAATTTAACATAATCCCCTTAAAAATACCAACAATATTCTTAAAAGAAATTGACCATTGAAATTCATATACAATAAAAAGCCTCAAATAGCTAAAGCAATCCTGAGAAATACAGAAGTGGAACCATCCCATTACCTAACCTTAAACTGTAGAGCCTCCCTGGTGGCCCAGGGGTTTTGTCTCAGAACTATCAAGCTGCAGCCAGCCACTGAGGCATGAGTTGACCCCTGGCCAGGGAGATAACCCAAATGGCCAGGTAGACCTCTCCTGTCTCACACCCTGCTCCCCTCAGCAGTACATTTCAGTAGATCTTTTAAAAATGGTACTGGGAAAACTGGATGGGCATGTGTAAAATAAGTTGGATCTCTAAGTCCATGCATAAAAATAAATATATAAGAACCTCAATCATTAAATATATAGAAGAAAAAAATATAAATATATATTGCCATTATCTTTAAAGATGTTTTGGGAGACAGACCCCCTATGGCAAGGGACACAAAAGCAAAACAGGCAACTAAGAAAAGAAAATATAAGTAGATAAAAATATATCCTACTGGATAGGAGAAAATATTTCCACATTACAGAATCAACAAGGGATTAACATCCAACATATACAAAAAGACTTATGCAAATCAACAATTAAAAGAAGTAAACAAGCAACCCTATTAATAAATGGACAGCATATCTGAATAATTTACCAAAGAGATATCCAGAAGGCCAACAGACATATGAAAAAATGTCTCTCATTGTTTCCAAAAAGGGAGATTCAGATTAAAACTACAAGATATTATCTCACACTTTTGAGAATGGACCATATTAAGAAGATCCCCCTTCCACAAGTGCTGAGAACATACAGAGAAGAGGAACTCTATTGCATTGGTAGGAATGTAGACTCTTGGGTCATTTAGGAAAACACCATGAATTTATCTTCTATAATTAAAATGCAAATGTCATATGACTCAGCAATCCCACTCCTGGGCATTTATCCAAAGAACATGAAACCATCAACTCAAAAATCTATATGCTGCATATAAATCTATATGCAGCACTATTTTCAATACTTAGATTATGCAAACAACCTAAATGCCCATCAATAAAAGATTGGCTTGAGAAGATGTGGTATATCCACACTATGGAGTACAATTCAGTCATAAGCAAAGACAAAGTGCTGCCATTTACAGCAAAATTGAAGGAGTTGATGTAAAGTAAATCAGAATCTCAAGAAAAAAAATTGTAAATTTACATAGTGAAACATTTAACGAGTAAAATTCTTATACAAACCAGGGAATATTAATAAATGAAGTGAGATTTGTGACTAAGAGGAAAGGAAGAGTGAAAAAGGGTCAAAGGGAATGTAGGATTTTGTGGTAGGGAAAAAATAAAGGCAAAGCCAAGAAAAAAATAATTTTGCTTTAATTCTAATAGATTAATTTTACTGAAATATTTGTTTGATGAGCAATTCCTCCATAAAAAAAAATAAACAACAACAACAACTAAAAAAACAGTAGGGGGCATTGATGTCTTGTGAGAGGAGAGAGAGAGTACATCAGAGCTGTACTTCAGAGGATTAATTTAGAAGTTGTGTGTGGGAAGGATTTAAGAAACTGTTCAGAACATTTCACCACTTGGAAGGCATTGTTGAATATTCATAAAATCTAGTTTATTGCTCAGCATAAATAATTTTTAAACACAATGTAAAATACAGTATGTGTTGCCATGGAAGTGACAAAGCCCAGGAAAGATAATGACAAGCACAAACGATGGTGGCATTGTAATTTAAATGAGTACAAAGCTTTCTAGAATTTAAATACATTTTCAGGCAGAATATTTTGAATATGTGTGGAAAAGATTATGGTTATTTTGCAATTCCTTAAGAAAGAAAATAACAAAAGAGCTTCTTGTATATGAGACCTACAATGTTAATAAGAACAAGTTCACAGAGTCCAAATGCTGATTAGGTTTTGAGAGTGAATGAGTTGATCAAGAATGAAGATCCAGTGTAGTTAGTGTTGGCGATTGTGATGCTTGCCTGCCCCAATTAACCACTAAACCCTGTGCATTGTACAAGAAGGCCTGCAATGTATCATCCTCCTTCACTATCTTTCACATTTGCCAATAGCACTGTAATGAAATATATGTATAGAAGACATCACAGCTGAATTCAGAGATTAGAAGCACCAGTAATTGAGAAAAGCAAAGTTATAAAATATACAAATTTTAAATTATTATTATGCCAAAGTGTTCGAATGTATGAATGAATAAATATCTTGAAAAGGATGATGGCTATATGGATGCCAATTTATATGAGATAAATATCACAGAATTTAAAATTTTAAAAAAGTTGTGAACGATTACTTAACAAGGAAATTCCTGCATATGAAATACAGAGAGGTTATGAAAGCTAATAAAATTCCTGAAACTAAGTATACAAAGTAAAGGTTACAAATGCCAAAACACAAACATAAAACTTATTTGAATGTGTAACTTTTAAGATAGTAATCTCACAAAACTTTGCCACCTTTTTCTGGCATGCATTTCATAATTCTGAGATTTCCTCATTCTTAATTCTGGCATACATCAGAATATAAACATATACACACATAAATGTGTCTCAGAAAGTCCCAGAGGTTCTGATTCAGGAGATTGGGAGCACATGGTTGAGAACTTGCATTTTCTAAGTGATGCTAAAGATATTGTTTCTTCACATCAAGAATAATTTTGAACAATTAGAGGAACTTGCAAATGTGTCTCTCCAATTGTCAATGGTTTACATCCAAACTGCCTCTAGGCTTCAACAGCCAAGATTTTCAAAGGAGGCTGTCCATCTCCTCTTGTCCCATCCTTAGGTCACATCCATGTGGTGCTCACTTCAGGTTTGCTTCAAAGTTGTGAGTTAGAATTTTCAAGCATGTCCAACACTAAGTAGACTCTCAACCTCAAGATAGTTGACTTACCTATCACTCTACTCTTTGGTTTGGGGGAAGAGTGTACCATCTTATTTTCAGTTTTAGATACCAGTATTCTTGTTTGTTTCCTATGCTGATGCAAACTTCTCACAGCTTCCACAAGGTGGCTAGGTTTATGTACTAAAAATTTCAAAAGATGTCATTTCTTTACCTTTGTTCTCACTTCTCAGGATTTCTTCTACACAGATTGCACTCATGGAGTGCTTATGCAGTACTTACTCAATGGCCATTCTTCACATCCTGTTTAAATGTCCCTCTCCTTGTGAGAAATAATCCTTACCAATTAAAGACCATAAACAACAAGTCTTGGCAACAGTGTGGAGAAAAAGGAACACTGATACACTATTGGGGGAAATGTAGACTGGTGCAGCCCCTGTGGGAAACATACTGGAGATTTTGCAAAGTATTGAAAGCAGATGCACCATATGATCCAACAATTCCACTACTAGGCATTTATGTGAAGAAAGCAAAAAAACACTAATTTGAATGGGATATATACACCCCTATGTTCACTGCAGCACTATTTACAATAGACAAGGTCTGGAAACAGCCTGTACCCAGACAGATGAGGGATTAGGAAGGTACAGTATATATGCACAATGGAATACTACTCATTTGTGTGTGTGTGTGTGTGTGTGTGTTTGTGTGTGTGTGTGTGTGAGAGAGAGAGAGAGAGATAAACCCTTACCACTTGTGACAACATGGATGAAAACTAAAGGGGATTATGCTAAGTAAGATAAGTCAGAAGGAGAAAGAAAGTGGATAGTGCCACTTTTATGTGGAATATAGAAAAACAAAATAAAGGGTCAGAAAAAAATGAACTAATATCAAACTCCAGAAATCTGACTTGTAGAATTGAGGCTACAAGAGTGGGAAAGAGAGGGGAGAAGAACAAAGTGGGGAGGAGCACAATCTACAATAACGGAGGATTTTGGGTACCTCGGTGGCGGGTGAGGTGTGCTAACATACACATGAATGGGATGATCTTACTTTTCTCAATCATATGCAAGCTTGTAAAACAACAGAACTCCAATAAAATTTTTTAAATTATAAATAAGCAAACATTTTTTTAAACGTTGTACTAGTCAGCTAGGGCTACCACAACAAAATGCCCTCAACTGGGAGATTTAAACAACAGAAATTTTATTTTTTCTGAGTTCTAGGAATTGGATGTCCATAAATAAGGCATCTGCAGGTCTGGATTCTCCTGAATCCCCTCCCTCCTGTGTCCACACAGCTTTTTCTCTGTGCACACACATCCAGGGTTGGATGTTTATCCTCCTCTCCTCTTATAAAGACACCACCCAGCTCAGATCATACTAACCTTTAAAGCATCATTTGAACTTTCTCACCCTTTTAATGTCCTTAACTTCAAGCACACTCACACTCTGAGGTACTGGGAGTTAAAGCTTTAAGAAATGAATTATTTTTTTGTTCACTTGTTTTTGAGGAGGGGTCACAATTAGCACATAAACTTCTGTACTGTAGTTCTTATTATAATTGTAATTAAGTTATTGTTTCCCTTCCCTGTCTCCTCTGCTATGGTGGTCTCTTTCTGCCAGTTTTTTCTTAATTTCATGGTTTTATTTGAAGTCATTGTTCAGTTCTTTGTACATATTCCTCTCTTCAATTTAGCTATAAGAACTTTTTTCAACATTTCTTGTAAGTTTGTTAGCCTGGTCTGTGCTAAATCTGATGCACCTGCCACAGTGTCTGCCCCATCGGAAGGTCTGAGGTTCGCTTAAATTCCCTCTTGAATGAAGTGAACCCTGTTAGGAGAAACAGAGTGCAATGAACTTGAAGTTAACTTTCCTTACACTTGGAGATTCACCAAACAAATGCCCGTGATCTGTGTGTCCTAGTGTGACCTGACCTCGCCCCATGAACTAAGGCTCAGGTTATGGGATAGATGCAGTACCAGGAAAGAAGAGTATATTTTTATTTTTTATTGTAACATTGGTTTACAACATTATATATGACTTAGAACTAGAGGATCATACTCTTCAAGCATATGTAAAACACTCATCCATAACCCAGGTACCCATAGTCTACTGTGTCCCCATCCCTCTTCCCTCTCCTCTCTTTCCCTCCCCCTGTGGTAGCCTCAATTTTACATTTGGATTTCTAGGGTTTGTTATTAGTTGATATTTATATGGTCTGTCTTTGGCAGAAGAGTACCAAAAAAAAAAAAAAAGAAGGAAAATTGTTCAGAATCTAAAAGTCACTTCAGGTATTGTGAAGGAAGTTGATGTTCATGTGGACTCTTCCATCTGCACTTTGTCAAATTAATTGATATCACTCTCCTAGTCCAAGTTCTAATTTTTGTATCTAATGATGACAAACTTAATAGAAGATAGGGCCAGTCCCCTCTTTCTGCTGAGGGCAGGTTCAACAAGACACCACAAAGGATGCAAAGGCTGATGTCCAGGCAGATTCTTAAACCTTATAAAGCAGTTACATAAAGTAAATAGAATTAAATGTTCCACTTTATTATAAGAGATAATCACTGTTCTTCGGGGGATATAAAGATAGAGAAATATATAAAAGTAGAAAATGTCGTTCAACAAATAGGAACTGTTAACACATTTTCCCATGTGTCTTTCTATGCATATATTAAAATATGAATACATATTTTATGCAAATGTACATATTAAATAAAAAATGCAAATACTCTACTTACTGACTTTTTTCCCCAGTGATTTAGCCTTGCAGACCTGCAGAGGAACCTTTGAATTTTGAGAAAATCTTTATGTCTTTTAGGTTTCACTTCCTATAACTACCTCTTTTAATCCATATAGATCTGATTTTGATTTGTGTCGCAATGTGGGAATATAAATATGTTTCTTAGATTTTTCTTCCTTTTCTGTTTTGCTTGTATTTCCTTTTATTAAATTGTATTATTTTTTGTTTACACACCTTGGTTTCCAATGCTATGTAACATTTTTGGATATTGCTTCACACTTATTCAGATCTATGTTTCAATACCACAACTATCATCAAAAGACAAATCCTCCTCCTCCTAGTCTATTGCAGCTCCTCTCCCCTTTATATTCCACCCTCCACCTCCAATTTTAGGTTCACTTCTGTAGTCAGGTTTATAGGGTTTTCTTTGTTTTATTTTGTCTGCTCCTTTATTTTGTTTCTTTAAATTCCATATTGAGTGAAGTGATCTGCCATTTCTTTCTCCTTCTAATTTCACTAACCATAGTTCCCTCTGTTCCATCAATGGCAAGATGTATTCTTTTTTATGGTTGAATAGTAAATGATTGTGTATATTTACCATATTTTCTTTATCTACTTACCTGTTGTTTGGCAGGTATGTTGTTTCCATAACTTGGCTATTGTAAATAGTACTGCAATGAAGAAAGGAGTGTTTTTGTATTTTTTGCATATATAACAAGGAGTGAAATTGCTGGATCATATGGTAGATCTATTTTAACATTTTTTTTTGAAAGCTCCATTCTGTTTTCCATAGAGAATGAGGCAACAGTTCCACCAACAGTGTACAAGGGTTGATTTTACTCCACACTCTCACCAACACTTGTTTCTATTGTCTTGATAGGAGCCATTATCACTGTTGTGAGGTGATTTCTAAAGATTTCTTTTGCATTTCCCAGATACTAAGAGATGATAAATGCATTTTTTATGTGTCTTCTGGCAAGCTACCCTGTATGTCTTCTTTGAATATTCATATATTTATTTGTTGTTTTTTTTTTGTTTTTGTTGTTGTTGAGTTACATGAGCTCTTTGTCTATCTTAAATATAGTATTAGATTGTTTACTGGAATTGTTCTTGCTTCTTGATGTGAACTGTATTGCAATTATCTTCTGACATAAGGTTGCTTTTCTGAATCCACTATATTCTGGTAGCTTGCATCATCATATATGTTTTACTCAAGGTAATTTTTTTATTGTGTTTTAGTTTCTCCCTTTATCCATATCTAATAAGCAGCACATGGTGTAATATCATTTTTCCCCATACCTTTTACTTTTTTCCCTTTAGATGTTTTCTAACTTTATGATGTAATGGTCAGAGAGAATATTAGGTTTAACTTCAATCTTTGTGATTTTTGATAATTTACTTATGTCCTAACATGGGCTATTCTTGAAAACATTCCATGTGCATGTGAAAAAAAAAATATGTGCATGCATTATTTTTTGGGTGAAGTGTTCTGCAGACGTTTGTTATACCTATTTACCTATTTGTCCTATCTCCTCCTTTGAAGTAATTGTTTCTAATATTTTTTCTATCAATCGTTAGTCTTATTTATCTATCAATTGTTGTAAGTGAAGTGGTATTGTGTTGTCATTATATCATAACATAATAATATCTCTTTAGTTCTGTTATTAATTGTGTTATCTTGGTATTCCATCATTTGACGTGTGTGTGTGTGTGTGTGTATTTCTTCTTGTGTTAAATGAACTCTAAGAAATAAAATCCATCTCTATTTCTTATTATTTTGTTTTTTTAATGTGAAGTCCTTTTATTGAATATAAGTATAGATGTTTCTTCATCTGTTTGTCATTTCCCTATAGAACTGTCTTCCAAATTTTAACTCTTAGTCTATGCTTGTTTTTGGTGGTTTGATGGGTTTTCTGTATAAGATGGTTAGACTTGTTTAGAATTCCACTCAATCACTTAACATCTTTTGACTGATGAAACCAGGCCACTTACATTTAAGATGATTTTAGGCACATAATTAATTCTTTCTTATTTTTTTATGATTTTGGTTTTATTTTGTCTTTTTTTAATACCGTCCTTTTATGTTTCAGTTTTGTTTTATTATGTGTTACTTATATTGACTTTTATTTGAGAGCTCTGCTGAGGTTTGTATGCAATGTGTTATTTTTGCGACTTGTACTTTCTGAGTTTTTATGATGAGCCATATTGTTACTCTCCTCATCATCCTCCACATTAAATTATTAGGTATCTGTAAATCAACTGATGTGTATTCCCTTATAGGTTATTTTATGATATTAGTACTCTGTCCTTGTCATTGACTTTCAACAACCTTATTTTGATGTGTCTTGATGTGTGTTGACTAATGTTTTGTTGGAAATCTTTTGTCCTACTAAATAATGACAGCTGATTGATTTCCTAGAATGGGATGATTTTCAGCAAGTATTGATTTAAATAAATTTCTTATGCCTTTTCCTTCTCCTTATAGGACTCCCATTGTATGATGTTATTTCTCTTCACATTATCCTAAAGGATTCTTACCCTATTTTCATTTTTAATTAATTTTTTCCCTCCATATCATTCTATTTTTGTATTTCCAACATTTGTTTTCAAGGTCATCAATTTTCTGCATTGCTTTTGTTTGATATTGACACCCTCAATTGTATTTTGGATTTAGATCTTATGTTTCCTAGTTCCACTATTTCTAATTTTAACTGCCTTATATTTAATTTATCTTTATTCTGATGCTGTTTCATAGCCCCCATTTTTTGTGCGTGTTCCAGAGTTGTTATAATTAACTGTTACCTTGAACTTCTTTTCAGTCATATTTTGAAGTTTTATTTCATTAAGTAACTTCTCTCTTTTTTTTTCTTTAGCATTAATACTGTGTTCATCTGTGGTATACTTATTTTATCTTTTTCTGGGGTCTAATAGGAACATAGATTCAGAATGCTGACTTTTGACTTGTTTCATTCATCAGAGAAGGGTTACTGGCAAGAGGTAGTACGTATACAAGAGGACACGAACAATAAAGTATAAGAGACTCATTTTCAGTGAGTGTCAGAGATTCATGGCTTATACTGTGCTGTGAGTACTGGAGTTCTGTGGTTGAAATCTATAGCGTTCTCCTCCTCTAAGTCAACTCTTCAGTTTTAATGTTCCTTATAACCTTGTGCCCACTTCCTCTTAATGGTTTTTGAGAACTAGATACAGCACTGGGTAGGAAATGTAGTTGAAACGGGACCATTGTCTGGAAATTGTTCTCTTTTCCAGCATAGAAAGTTATCCTGTGATGTATGCTCCTTTATTAACAGGTACTAGTTTATTTGATTTTTCATTTGTTGTTTTAATTTTAGTCCTGCCCTGTGGGGGCTGGTGTTCTGAATATTCTAGCCTCTGCTTTAAGTAGTAGCCTCTTCTGTGAAGACACACAGCTGGACTAACCTCTTTCTCCTTGCCACTTCAGCTATTTTATATCGAGAGCCTCAGGCTCAGTTCCCTAATATTTTATCTTATATCCTGGAAGTCAACACTTTGGACATCCCTATTTTAATGCAGAGCTGGGTCTCAAGAGTTCCTGATATTGACTTGTGCCCCTAAGTCAACAACTGTGGTGAACTTTGCACAGAAGGTGCCCCTCCCTCTTATAACCTATGACTCTGCTATTACTCTAGTGACAGGTCATTGAATTTTTTCTCCTTCCTCTTTCTGCCATATCATTGCTTCTAGTTTGTGCTGTGTCTGTCTGATTTTCCCTCAGGTACTTTTTGACCTTGTTCTGCTGATATCTAGTTGTGAGCATATACATAAAGCAAGACTAGGGTCTTCACTCTGATGCCAACTTGTCTAATTCCTCTGTATGATCATTTTAATGTACTGCTGAATTTTTTTGCCAACATTTTGTGGCATATTTTGGCACTTATATTCATCAAGTTTATTTGATATAGTTCATTTTTTTCTGTGAAGAACTTCACTGCATTTGATATCACACTAATATTTGTTTATAAAACATGCTTGAAATCATTCATTATACTTCAGTTTTTGGGAAGAATTTTATAAAGAATAAGTTTTATGAGGCCACCACACCACAAAGGTGTGGTGACCTATGAGTTATAATGTCTCAATGCCATCACCACACTACTATGGCCTGAGATTTATCCCCAGTCAGGGTGATAACCTACATATGGCACAAAACACCTCTCCTGTCTCACCCATTACTCCCCTAGCAGTGTATTTCAGTAAATCCACCTGTTTTCCTACCTAGTCTGTCTCCGTTGAGTCCTCTCACCTCCCACACTTCTGGCCTACATCCCAGTTCTTCTACACAAAAAAAATAATTTAAAAAATTTTTAAAAAGAATAGACAGTATTTGAAGTCCCGGTGAACACACCAGTGAAAATATCTGCCATGAGCTTTTGTTTTATGAGAGACACAGCACCATTAAAACACATATTGACCACCAAAGTTCTGCATTATCAGGTTGTGCTGCTCTCCCCTCTATTCTAGTTTACTCCCTAGGCATAGTTCCACCGGCACAAGAAAGAATATTCTGATCTGTACACAGGTGAGTCTTCTGCCCAGTGCTTGATCAGTTTTCCAGTCATGACCCTGATATTTTTTCTTGTCCCAGCAATTCAGGCCAAAGGAGTTTCCACTTCCACTACAAATGTTAGGAGTCTCCAACAATCAGCTTTTGGCTTTATTAATTTCTTTGAATGATCTTTTTATTTCTACTCCACTTTTTATTATTCCCTCCTTTCTCATGTCTTTTGACTTCATTTATTCTTCTTTTTCTAGTCCCTTAAGACATAAGGTTAGATTTTTCATTTTTTTTAAAAAAAACCCTTATTTCAAAATGCTGTCCTATCTTGCTGTATACTTTCCTTATGGTTCTGTTTTTGCTGCATCACATTGCATCTGGTTGCACATGTCTTCATTTTTGTTTGTCTTCATACACTTTTTAACCCAGTATTCATTCACCTATATGCTATTCAGTATCCATATTTTTTATTTCTCCTTCTTTTTCTGATTTATTTTTAGTTTGATACCATTGTCATCAGAGAAGATACAATCTTCATGAATTTCTGTCTCCATGAATTTCAATCTTCAAAAATTTATTGAAAGTAGTTTTCTGAGTCAACATCAGTACCATACTAGAGAATGCTCCCTGTGTCCTTGGAAAGACATTGCAGTGATGTATCCTATAAATTAAGTACATCTGATCTAATTCCTCTTTTAAGGATGTTATTCATTTTCTGTCTGGGTTAAATTCCCATTGATGTAACTGGGGTATTGTATTCCATACTACTTTTGCGTTGCCATTGATGTCTATTTATAAGTTTGTTAATAGATGCTTTATATATGTTGAAGTTCCTTCATTTAGAAGAACACATATACATCGCTAACTATATTAGATCTTTTAACTAATTTAATTCTAACTTCCCCTGACTTTTTTTGAGCTCCATATGCTCTTAGTATTGTTTTTCAACCATTACTTTGAGGCCATGTTTACTTTTATATGAGCTTACTGAGACAGCATAAAGTTGGGTTTTGTTTTTGATCCAACCAGCCACTTTGATCGAACCAGCCACTTTTGATTGGTATTTTCAGTCCATTTACATTTAGGGTGATTGATGTATGATTGTTTGTTCTGTTAGTTTTACTGATTCTATTTATTTCTATGTTGAACTCTCAATGGACTGTCTTCTCTTTAATTCAGACAGTATAGTTTCTGTCATATTCTTGTAGGTGAGGTCTAGGGTTGGCAAACACTTTCAGCTTTTGTTTGTTTGGGAAGGCCTTTATTTCCCTCTTTATATGAGAGTCTTTCAGGATATAGTATTCTTGATTGGCAGCTTTGATGTTTGAGTATTTTGAATATATTATTTAATTCTTTCCTTGCCTATACTTCCTGCTGAGAAGTCTGGTGAAAGTTTAATGGGATTATGTTTATGATTTATCTGATTTCTAGATCTCCCTAAAAGAAATTCTATAAGGAGTTCATCTGAACAGAAGAAAACAACCAAAAAAAAAAAATAGTAGTAACCAACTTTCCTGTATCATCAATCATCCTAAATGTATAATGACAGAATTCACTAATAAAAATGCCCAGGGATCAGTCCTTGACCTTGTCTTTAGGTCTACACTCTCTTTTTATGTGATTTCATCAAGAAACTAAGTCTTGGCATGTGTCAAAACATAATAACTTCCCCTCACATTTTGAGGAAGTTTGCTCTATAAAATGTATTTTCCTTGAGTCAGACAAAAGCATGGTGTCTTATCAGCCTCGGCGGGACATGGAAAGAACTGGGACCTGGGACAGGAAAGAACTGAGTCATGAAAACTTGTGTGAAGGGCTGAGTTCCAGGCTTCAGTGATTTCTTTATTCTTAGGGAGGGTATATATAGCAATTTTTTGGCATCAGATCATGCAGAAAACAATTAGAATATGGCATATTTCATCATAAACTATGATTGACAATAACTTGACACTGTGGTACAGGACATGATCAGTAATAAGGATGTGGACAATATAATTAACAATGCAGGTGGTGATTATAAAGATCAGAGCATACAGTGTGAGATTAAAGTGTGCATTGTAAAGCTTTCATATGAAGCACTGTCCCTAACCCACATGAGGAATGGGCATTCTGTGTGTCCAGAAGATTGATAAGCGAGTAGAACAAAAGAGTTGACTCAAAGTTCACCAGGGAGTTCTGGCAATAAGTCACGTAACCTCAATGGCTCCTTTTTTTTAATTGTTAATTAAATCTTTTACATTTTGTATTCCCTTTGGGTAGCCCACCACAAATTCACCCGTGACTCATCACTGTGGTCCCTTGTGTCCTTTTCTACTCCATTTTGAGCCCTTATCCTCCTCCTCCCTTGTTGAGTGTCTCTCTCTTATTTGGTTCCCCTATATTCCTACTGTAAGTGAAATCATTCAATATTTTTCTTTTTCTTTCTGGCTTATTTCTCTGAGCCTGATCCCTTCTAGTTCCATCCATGTCGCTGCAAATTGCATGTGTTTTTTTCTGAATGCTGAATAGTATTCCATTGTGTATATCTACCACATCTTCTTGACCCAATCATCTATTTTTGGACATCTGGGTTGCTTCCATACCTTAGCTATTGTAAACAGTGCTGCTGTAAGCATATGGGTGCATGTATGCTTTTAGATTAGTGTTTTTGTGTCCTTTGGGTGTATTCCCCAAACTGGTATTGCTGGGTCATATGGAAGCTCCAGTTTTAGCAGTCTCAGTAATCGCCAAACAGCTTTCCATAAGGGCTCATTTTTGAATCTTGTTTCTGCAAGTGTGCTCAGCGTATCAGCAACAGTGGCCATATTCTGCAGGTGCACTCAGCTATAGCTCTACTGTTTCTCCACAGTGTATGAGATCAGGTTCTCTGAATTTGTATCCCTTTCCATCACTTAGCAAATGTGTAATTTTGGGGAATTTATTTAATACTTCTGTTTCTAGTCTTCCTCTTCTGAAAAATGAGGTAATTAATTATTAACCTCATTGGGATGTTAAAATATTGAAAGAGGAAGGAATTGCAAAACATACGCTAAACATATTAACTAGCATTATTATTTCATGGCATTGAGCATTAGAATAACTGATGCTATCTTCTAGCTTGTGCTTCTGTGAGTAACCAACTCAATATTTCTAAATTGAATGGATTCAGGATTTTCTCTTGGAGCTTATAAATTTCACAAGGATAGCTCTAGATCTGAAACTGTATTAATCTTTTTAATCATTCAGCTCAATAATCATCACCCATGAAAATGCAGCCTTTGAATTTTATTCTGACAATTTTACTTATCATAAATTACAGGTTACTTCTTTGCTTACCTCAATTATAATATAGAATGACACTCTTCATAACTATATTTTCATGAAAGATTTTTTTTTCTGTTGTTAAAAATAAAATGCACTAGTCAATTAGGGAAATGGCTTTTTTCAGCTGTTGTGGTAGACACAATGTTCATTAATGAAGGATATCTCAAACAAAGAGGAGGTACTCTTGGACTTTATAAGTATAGCTAACAAGTTAGTCTTTTTTTTTTTTTTGGTTGTTTTAAGTTTTTTTTTATTTTATTTTTTTAATATAATATTTATTTTTGTTATTCGTATCTTTTACATTATTATGTATTCCCCATAAGTTAACCACCACCTGTTCACCCGTGGAGCCATCACCATAGTCCTCCGTGCTCCCCTCCTCCCCCCTCTTGAGCCCTCCCCCTCCCCTCCTTCCCTGCTGAATGTTGCTTTCTTATTTGGCTCCCCTATATTCCTGTTATAAGTGAAACCATTCGATATTTTTCTCTTTATTTCTGGCTTATTTCACTGATAATGATCCCCTCTAGGTCCATCCATGTTGCTGCGAATTGCATGTGTTTGTCTTTTTTGAATGCTAAATAGTATTCCATTGTGTATATGTACCACATCTTCTTGATCCAGTCATCTATTTTTGGGCATTTGGGTTGTTTCCATACCTTAGCTATTGTAAACAGTGCTGCAATAAACATGCAGGTGCATGTATCCTTTCGGATTAGTGTTTTTGTGTCTTTTGGGTATATTCCCAGTAGTGGTATTGCTGGGTCATATGGAAGTTC
>PVIJ01010191.1:30000-61782 GCA_004024925.1 Scalopus aquaticus | reverse complement strand
CCACAATGAGATACCACCTCACACCTGTGAGGATGGCACACATTAAAAATACAGGCAACAACAAATGCTGGAAAGGATGTGGAGAAAAAGGAACTCTTCTACACTGCTGGTGGGAATGCAAACTGGTCCAACCACTATGGAAAGCTGTATGGCGATTCCTCAAACTGCTAAAAATGGAGCTTCCATACGACCCAGCAATACCACCTTTGGGAATCTACCCAAAGGACACAAAAACACTAATCCAAAAGGATACATGCACCCGGATGTTCATTGCAGCACTGTTCACAATAGCAAAGGTATGGAAGCAACCCAGATGTCCAAAAATAGATGACTGGATCAAGAAAATGTGGTACATATACACAATGGAATACTATTCAGCATGGAAAGAAGATAAACACATGCAATTTGCAGCGACATGGATGGAATTAGAGGGGATCATACTCAGCGAAATAAGCCTTACAACACTTTCATGTGAGGCAGATGCAAATTATATCTTCATCAGGGCACTGTTAGGGAGTGGGGGGTGAGCGAGAGGCGGTGGTAAGGCTCTAGTCTTACCGGAGTTGAGCAGGCATCCAAGCATGCTGCTTAACATCAAGACTGGGGCACTTCACACAGACCTTCAGACTTAAAATTCTTTCTGAAAAATAAGAAGCTTCTGGAACACCAGGACTGTGTTTCCTCATGTCCATGTGTTTCTATAGGGGACACACCATATTCTATGTGCCACCGACTCTTCTAGCATTTTCTTTCCTATAAGCTTGACACTCTTTCCCCTCAGTGTAACCCCACAGGGATGATGCCTTAGGGGAGATCCACACGGGCAGTTTATTCTTGACAAGCGGATTCTTGACAATTCTGGACCCTTCAGTGATTGATGCAGAGGATTGTTCTGTCAGTCAACATCCCCTGCCCCGTACGTCAGTGTTACCTCCCTCCCTTTAAGGTAAGAAACTGAAGTCCAGACAGGACACAGAGCATCTTAAGGTCACATCAGGACTGCAGAAGCTCTGTATTCCAGCACTGAACTCCTAGCCAGGAGCTTCTCTACCTCTACAGTTCAGCTCCCAAGTTTTCTGAGTCCAGGACTGACTCATTTGTATAAATCTAAATGAATTTTAGAAGACTTCCTCGATAATTAAGAATCTGCTACCTTCGCATTTCACTACACAAACTTGTAGCAACTGTTTTCATTGTCTCGTTATTGGCGAATATTTTAGCTTGGGGTGATAATATTGCTGTCATCACACTGCATTACTCAAAAGCAAGGCAGCCTGCAAAGCAAAATAAAGCCCAGACATTCGACATGGGGGTCCTTTTGCTATGTATCAAGTGCCATGAAAGAGAAGATGGGGCCTTGTGGCGGCTGAAGTTGGTGACAGAGGTCACAGAGTTGTGGAAGGTTCCAGAATATCATTTCCTGGGAAGGTTCATCAACAGATATGCACAGTTGGCTCACATCAGTGTTCCCTGGATGGGTTCAAGGCCAGCACTTGTGGTTAAGGCTGTTCCCATGCTTGCCTCAGAGTTTGGCTTCTCCCGCACTTGCCTGCAGACCCCTGACAGAGACACTCTCCAGACCCACACGAAGCACACAGCAGGAATGCTTTGAAAGCTTGAGAAGGAATCTGGGGGCCCTCCTTGAGCCCTGGAATCAGAGAATGTCAGAATTGGAAGGGACCTCAGAAAGCTTCTGGTCCGACCCTTTTGATTTATAAGATAGGAAACAGACACAGGGAAGGGAGAGGCTGGGCAGTGCTCATCCACTCGGAGGATTTGCTTTGCAACCCGTTTCAGTGTAAGTTAAAGGTGAAGACTTTGGAAAGATGGTGGAAGTGATGGTGACGATGATGGGGATAAGGGTGAAAGTAGGGGTGATGATGGAGTTGCTGCTGCTGGTGGCGGTGGTACAGCAGTTGTGTTTCTGCCAAAGGCACTAAATTCACCTGGATTTTCGCATTTATGCCTCATCACAACTTCTGAAGTTACCACTCATTCCCACAGGGCTTTCCCCAGATTTGAAGCTGGATTGTCTAACTCCACAGCTGAACTATGATGAACAGACTGGACTTTAGCTCAAGAGTCACCAACCCAGTTTCCCACAGGGATCAACAGTCTACTCCTCAGGTGAGCGAAACCAGGTAGACAAATGAGCAGCGGACATCCGGCCACCTCAACGGGGCCGCCGTTAGGAAGCACCCTCCGCGCCCACAGAGCCATGAGCTTCGACGGTGCAAGTTCCCGCAATGACTCAAAAGAACAGAAATTCAGATTTGTACATGATTTTTACACCTCGGTGCCTGGAAATCATTTGAAACACTCACCAATAATATGTTTCTCCGCCTCTGAGGTCCTAGGGGACATGTGATTTCTGTACTTCCCCACCCCTTGACGTCACACAAGACCATGAGAAATGTGACCCCAAGTGTGTGCTGCTCTGGGACTCAGAGTGCGAGTCCTCGCTCCCTCTGTCACTAGGGCAGGTGCTGATCCTCAAAGACGGCGGCTGCTCGAGCCAGCTGCCCCAGGCAGAGGACAGAACTGAGGCCCCAAGTGACCCAGAATGGACCTGCAGCCTAAGGGAGAGATACGCCCTTGCTTTGTTTTTTTTTAAAGACTTATTTATTTATGCACACAAGCTGGGGTACAGGCCAGAGGCATGAGGCAGGGAGAGGGTTCATCAGAGACAGAGCGGGGAGCAGAACAGGCAGACAGACCGAAGTACACTGCTGAGGGGAGCAGCGGGCAAGGCAGGAGGAGTCTGCCGCGCCATGTGGGATTCTCCCTGGCCAGGAGTCAAACTCGCTTCGCCGCTGCCAACAGCTCCATAGCGCAGCGCTTTACCGCTGCGCCACCAGCCACCAGGGAGGCCCCACCTTTGCTTTTGAAGCAACTGACACTGGGGGTTGCTGGTCACCACAGCATGGCCTAGCCTATCCCAATGAATGTGAAATTAACCCCCAGAAAGCAAGTCAGAAAAACACACACACGCAGGCCTGTCCGTACCCCTAAAGACAGTGGGGACCCCAAGAACTCTGCCTTAGCATCAGAGTTGGAAAGGCGGGCCCTTAAGACAAAGGCAACTTCAGGGTTTGATTCCTGGGTGGGAAGCTCCCTTCTGCTCGACCCGCAGCTGACAGTGGCAGTGAGCGTCTTGCTGGTGAGAGCTAATGGCTTCACGAGGTCCACAGAAAACTAAAGCGCAAACATACCCTCTGTGTTAGACGCCTCCCCCAAAGCCCGCTCGCTACTTCTCCCATCATGCTCAGTTCCATCTTTGCAATCAGAAATTTAATTATCAAGAACAACCCGCCGTGGCTACATTACCGAGCAGAAAACGAGAGAAGAGATGTTTTACCTCCAATTTGGAATGTGAATGCTCTACGGGAAATATTTCTGTTTGGAAAGAGAAAGGATGGGGTGCAAACTGTTCACAGAGAGTGAAGGGCTGCTGAGAAACTTGGCTCTTTTCACAACCAAAGAAGTGGAAGCGTAGCCCTGTGCTTTTATCTTTCATTTCAAGCAAAACTCAGATATTGAAGCTATGCAATTGAATATTCCAGAAACTATTAAAACTGATTATGAAATTTCGAACTGGCATCAACTGACCATATAAAAATGAGCTTTCCCCAGGGCTCAGTTTTTAAATCTGTGAAACGGGACAGACATTGAGTGACCTGGCTTAGGGATGACTGCCAGCTCCTTTGAAAGCTATATAACACAGAAATGCTACGCTTCTAGACAGCGAATGGGGGGAAAAAAAAAACAGTGAGGGAGAAAGAGGTTCAGGAAACAAAGCCAAGATGTCCACACAATCTACCAATTACAGGCCATTGTGTTGCAGATGATTTAGTAACCACAACAAAGACGAACATCAAATGATCATAAAATGAACATGATAGAAAATATTTTTCTTCACCAAGGAGATTGTAATTAATGTTTGAGTCACTGGATGTTTGTGACTGTACCAGAGGAATAGATCCCTATATTTATCTCCACACACATGGAGGATATGAATACACATGCTTCTGAAACACACCCCCACACATTTACATAAGAGATTGTTGTGGGCATATGGATTCTCCCCACACATGGGTCATACGCTGCCATGCAGGAGAGGCAGGATGATTCCAGACTCCTCCTCCCTGGATTGGCAAAGAGTGAGCCACCACCCTAATCAGATTACCTGGAAGACTGGCCTCCAGCTTCACCCACAGAGCAGCGAAGGAATCGAAGGAATCTGAGCAAAGCAGTGAGGCTACTAGGCGACCCCAGGGCAGTGGGTGTCAAGAGTCATCTGCACCTGCCTCGGCTTCTTTCTCTAAGTGGAAGGAGACCCTGGCGAACGGGCGTCAGGGAGACACAGCCAGGTCCGGACAGGGCTCTACTTTCTCACCAGCTATGTATTTTCAGCTCACTTAGCATCTCTGGGCTTCACCTTCTTCCTCTGCAGAATGGGACAGGAACCCCGATGATTAAGTGAATACAGGAGAGTTGGCATCTTTGCTCTTGCCAACCCAGCATTTCATCATATGGCCCCAATCTTCCTGGAGAAACTCCCCTTTCTGCCTTTCTTGGTCTTTGGGGTGACCTGGATCACCTTTTCGTTTGGACCAGGGTTGAGCACGTAACCTTGAACAACGTGATTGGTTTACACCTGCACGTTTGAACCAACCAAAGCCAAGGACTGGCCGATCCCAATATGCCTAACAGAAATACCAAAAAGTAACTCTGGGATGATCAGCCTGTTAAGGTGTGACCTTATCTCAGCCTCTTGCTACCGCCGAAGACGAGATGCATCCAGAGGAAGGCAGAGGGAGCGAGTAAGACCTAATTCTCACGACACTGTTTGAGTCCCTGGGTCCAGTACGGCCACAGCTGAGGCATCCCCGACCTCAGGAGGTATGGCCCCCAACTTACTCGCTGTGACTTCCACTCACTGTCTTTCCCACCCCTTGAAACTCAAGAGTTCTCACCAGTGCAATATGCAAGAATGTTGGCCCACTGGGTGGTAATCAGCACAGGAGGAGCGGGGTGGGTGCTTGGGAGGTGGCACTACGGACTGCAGAGACCAAGGATCTCATCTCCCCTGGCATCGTGGAGAGAGGGCTGACTGACAGCGCTGGAGACCAGGCTCCGTGGTGATGAAAGCAGCTGCTGTGTGAACAGACAACAACAACAGGAACCCTGGGCCCAATTTACTCACAGCTGGCACCGGGCCAGGCTGGGGCGTCAAGGCGGGAGGGAGCGGAGGCCAGCGGGGAGGCTCAGGAAGGCTGGTGCTGCTGATGCAACGGCGCCCAGCTCTGTGATCAGCCTGAAGGTGGCTCCTCGTCACCTGGCAGAGGGGCACAGGCTCCCTGGGTGGACGCCACGCTCTAAACAAAGAGGAAGAAACAAACAAGCGCCGCCCCCACTCGGGGCTGCACTGAGTCCAGGTGTCAAAGAGAGGGGCGGGCTTGGCTCTGGTGACAACTTGCACTCGGAAGGACAGATGGTGTGAAGACAGAGGGAGCTGGTCCACTCTGGGGGCGCAGAGAGCAGCTCAGCCCAGCCTCGCTGACTTCAGGCGTTTACGTATCTCTCGCAAAACCCTCCACCAGCTTCCCACTGTATTCACGGTAAAGGCTGGGATTTTAGCACTACCCACAAGTCTTTGCGGGTACCCTTGCCTTGCCTTCCTCTGACTCTACTTTCTACCACTCAGCTCTCCATTCCTTCCACACCAGTCACGCTGGCCACACGGCATTCCAACTCACCCGCACGCCTCTGCCCCAGCACCCCTCTGCCCCAGGACCCCTATTCCTGCCTCCTGGGCTACCTCCCCCCATATATCATACATCTGCATGACTTGCTCCTTTATTTCATCCAGGTCTCTTGAGGAACATCACCCTGCCAGAGCCTTGTCTTATCTCAACTTGATTCAACCCCAAACCAACTCCTGTCTTACACACATCACTTTTTGAGATGTTAGTTGATAATTATTTTGTTGACATCTATCTTTCCCTCCTAGAGGGAGCCTGTGGGTTTGCTTTCTTCACAGCTGTGAGCAGTGCCAAGCATAGAGAAGGCCTCTTGCAAATATTTGTTCAGTTTATTTAGCTGTTTGATACACAGTTACTGAGCACTGACCTGTGTTAAGTAGGTATTGATAAAACAGAATTATGAGAGATAAGGTACCTACTCTTGTTGAGAAATATTTATGTAGACAAATGAAAGACCAAGAGGAGGCTAATTTCAGACTGTAGAAAATTCTCTAGAGCAATGAGGGTGACAGGAACAGGAAGGAGGTTTAACCTGGTGGTCAAGAGAGGTCCAAAGGTCGAGGTAAAGTTGCTGAACTGATAAAAAAACATATTCCATAAGGTGAAGCCCAGAAAGAAGAGCTCCAGATGGAAGGAGTAGCAAGTGCAAAGGTCCTGAGGCACCAAAAGACTTAGATTGTCAGGAAAACTAAAAGTAGTTGGCACGGCCAGAGGCAGGAAGGGATGACTGGGCGGCAAAGTCAGAGAAGGTGGCATGGGGGGCTTCCAACACAGAGGCAAGAATTTGGGATTTTCTCCTAAGACAGAATGATTGTTATCTCACCACTTTCGGATTCAATTTCATCTCTCATGAAATGAAGATGGTAACTCGCCCCTGGTAGGCGCTGGGTAGATTCAGCAAGAAAAGTCAGGTGCCAAGACTTATTTCCGTGCTGGGTAGGGGGGTAGCTCTTCAATAAACGTCTGTGACACTACACTCTTCCCTGGAAAGAAACTTGCACTTGATAATCAGGATGAAGTTGGCTGGATATTCAGCTCCTGCTTCCTAAATCCAAAGACTCACGGGCAAGGACGGCCAGCAACAAACTAAGGACGTAGCAGCTTCCTTAGGAGGTTGGAATGGCCACAGTCCCTTTGCTAGTGCAGGACACGGTGTCGCTGCATCACCCCCCCCCCCAACGTGCTGCCTGAGCTGCGAGCCCTCACAGCTGAGTGGGTCCGGGCCAGTGGCCCAGCGAGACCAGTGGGGGTGTCGCGCGCCCCGCCTCCCGCCCTCATGGCGTCCCCGCTTGGCACGGGGCACCTGCTACATCTTGGGAAGTGCCATGGGGAGAAGGGCGGGCCAGGGGCACACAGGTAAGCCCTTCTGCCCCTGGCACCCCAGTGCTGCTCACTGCCCAGCACCCAGGCACGCCGATGGCAGATCTGCACGTGCACAGAGCGGCGGGGGGGCAGTTTTGTTTTATTCAAGTGAAATGGCCGCTCTCTGTGAGCACAACCGGACAGAGTAGCCGCGGAGCCCCCGCCTTGGAGCAGGGCAACACCCACCCCCTTTCGGACCCACGGGAACAGTCATCTAAAATTGGTCTGAGCAACAGCCCAGGTCTTGAAGAAAATAGCAAACATCAAAATCCTTGCTTAGGAGAAGTTTGCTTGGGAGGTGATTTTGTTACAGGGTAACCCTGATATAAATGGGGTGCCTGCCTGGGTTCTCACCTGTGCGCTTCAGTGATACTTCAAAGGCTCAACTGTAGTCACACACAATAAAATCAATAAAAGGGTTTATTTACAAAAAGGGAAAGAAAAAAGATAAAGAATAAAATAGTGAATGTGTCCTACCAGTTCCGCTGAGCTAGAATCTTATCGCCTACTCAGGAAAAACTCTGGCAAATCCACGCCACGGACCATAGGGGCTCTCAACCCCCCCCCCAGGTCTGGTTTTTAAATCCCAAAACCCCTCCTTAACTCTTCCCTCAGCCCTCGGTATCCTTCCTTCCGTGATGATGGCACTCTGGGATTCGTAGTCCTAGGTGTCTTGGATGTCTCTGGCTTGAGGTGGGGGTGGGGTCCTGGGACACTCCCCTTTCCCAAGGACCCCCCTCTTGCAATTTGAATATCTAAAGAAGTGTTCCTTAGCCAAGGGCTATTTAATGTCAAAGAAACCCTATTTTTTCCTATTTGGAGAACAGGGCCAGGTGATGGCTTTCAAGTCACAGAAGAGAAGAGGTGAGAACTTTGAAACTCTAATGGACTCTCTGCCAGGAGCACCCACTGGCGTGGAGCTTTCTCCCTCTTCCCAGAGAGCCCGTCTACAGCCCAGCTGAGCTGGGAAACATGTCCGCGCCCACTTTGGCCTCTGTTGCCTGAAAGGCTGAGCCAATGTCACTGAGTGACCTCAGGGGCGGCAGCGGACATAGGGGGGCATCGGCTGGGGGTGGCATCTGGGAGTCAACCTCAGAAATAATCCCAGGGGAGCTGGCGTGGTGCTCCTCACCACAGAGTGCCCGGGGGAAACACAGATGCAGCTCCAATGTCCAGCAATGGAGAAGTGCAGTGCACGAATGCTGTGCTTATATCAAGGAGAGCACGGCCTGACCAGAGAGGGGAAAGCCCACAGCTGTTAAAAGGCAAAAGATAATAGAACAAATAAAATAATACATGGGGAATTTTGAGTAAAAAAGCAAAAATAAAACACAGGTAAGCAATACCATCCTCTTTAAGAGCTGTTCCTCTGCACATACATACACAGTGTGAAGTTACGTGGCATACTAGTAGTATGGCATACCTTTATGAATTTGCTCAAATATATAACAATATATTTTATATGACACATAATATATAGCATAGGCTTATGTAATAAACATAATGCTAGTATCAATATCCCATATAACATAATAAAATTAACCTCTATATCATATATGATCTATAGTAATGATATATGCTATGATAATGATAGAGTAAATGATATATATTCTCTATTTCTAACTATGTTTCTCCACAAATCCATATACATGCATATAACTAATGGTCTATCTGAAGGATTTCCAGAGACATATTGCTTTTATAATGTGAAAAATAAAAGTTCTTTTTTAATGACATTTAAACATCTCTGATGGCTCTAGAGAACATGACTGCTTAGTCTGATCACAGGAACTCATGCAAAGCTGATGCTTCGTTAATGCTCATTATATTGAGAAAACAAGAAGCAAGGTAAGAGAATAGAATCTTCTCAGCCAAGAAGAAACTCACTTCCCGTGACATGTGGGGAGACAGGGGTCACATTACGTAGACAGAATGCTACCAATTTTTACTTCGTTTGTTGTTCTGCCACAACAGGGAACTCAACCTTTCTCTCTGATCTAAAAGTGAAATTCTTGATTGACTTGGTAGAAAATATGACTTGGGAATATGACATTGAAAAATTATTTGTGCGATGTATCTTCAAAAAGACTAAAAAATCAAGTTCCATATGTCAGTGGCCACTGCCATTTCTTTAATATAAAGAAAGTCATGTATTTCTGGATCAGCCTCAAGTTCAAAACATCCCCTGATGTTAACGACCTGAAACGCACGCTCTCCCTCCTGCACAGAGACCTGACTCGCCATAGCTGACCAGTCCATGTTCGTGCTATAGAACCAGTGGATTCTGCTTTATTTTACTGAGTTTCTCTCACACCCCTCTGTCCACTAAGCACCATGGAACAGGAACCACCATCTGCCTTGCTTACGCCATGTCCCAACACAGAGTGAAATAAACAGCAAATACTGTTGAAGAAATAAATCAATGGATCTTGTCATCAGAATATATTTCTGTAGGAAAATATTTCAATTACTATGTCGCAAGAAATGGGCACTATATTTCTTAGTTCATGTCTTGGCATCTTATTTTCATTGGTTCCATTTTATTGTCCCTTGAGCTAGATAGCAAGCTTCCTTAAAAACTTTTGATTGTAGATACTGAATTAAAAAACAAAAATCTACACACAGAAGCCAGCAACTCATCCCAGAAAACAGTCTCTGCTGGGGTGGCCTTTTCCCCTTCTTTGCTTGCACTGCTGTTGATTTACGTCCCCCAGGGCCCCTGGTACCCCAGCTCAGTCTCACAGGGGAAGAGAAGACTCACCTCTTGGGAACCCCATGCCCCAATGGCAAACCACAGGAGACAGCAGAGAAGCAACTGGAGAATGAGAACTGAGAGGCCTCGAGGCTGGGCTCACAGAGGCCGAGTGTGTCGCTCAGCCTCGCTCTTCCATCCATAGTTCTATCTCCAAGCCAAGTCTAGAATCCTTCAAATCTACCCCCACCACTTCTTCTCTCTGAATGTCCTCTCTACCTTGTCTTCCTGCATCTTCTTCTGTCTCCTACAATCTTCACAGCTGCCAGAGTAATAACCTTGAAAAAGAAGCTGGACCGTGTCACACCGTCTGAGACATACCTGCCAATGGCTGGCTATCACACTTAGAAGAAATTCCAAATATTTTGCCCTGTGCTTTAAAGTCCTACAGGAGCGGGCTGCTGAGTGCGTGAACTTCATCCTGGGCCATATAACTCATGGATGATGTGTCAAGAACTCTGGGGCAAACACTCCCACCTCAGGGCCTTTGCACTTGCTTTTTTCTTAGTCTAGAAGGCTCCATCCTCAAATCTTGAGATTCTTGACTCCTTATTGGAGGCTGGGCTTACACATCTCTCCTCAAAGCAGCCTTTCCTGACCACCTCCTCCAACATAACTTAACCTTTCCCAACCACATCTTTTCTTTTATTTTTTTTTCTGGTAGACAATGGCCGTGTTTGTCTGTGAATGTCATCTGTCTCACTCAACCCCCTGAGGGCGGGGTCCTCATCTCTCCCGTTTACCTTTGTCCCCAGCGTCTGGTGCCAGGACAGAGAATATGCCCAACAAAAAGGTTGTCAATGTCTGCATTGGACTGTTTTGTATCAAAAGCTAAATTCAACCCACCACAGGTACTCTAACAACCCTCTTGTAGGTGAGGACACAGAGCCTGAGAGAGACTAAGTAAGCTCTTGAAGGACACTTTGCTGGTATCAGCAATCCTGGATTAGAACCCAGTTCAATCTGACTTCAAAGGCCATGTTCTTGGCCATTTCTAGCCACGCGCTGACTTAGCACATTATCACTGGACATTGAGTTCAAGCACCAGCTGTCATTGTCTCGGTAAAGACGAAGTTATCAAGAATGTTGTGTGCTCCTCATTTCCTGTGCTGGGTTCTCCAGACACCTTGTCTACCAGACAGCTATGGCCATCCTTACACTGTTCAAAAAGTGGGGTTTGACCACTACAGGGAATTTCTGGAACAAAAGTTGTATTTGTTGAATACCTTCTATGTTCGAGGTGCTGCCCCACACATCCCACACATGCATCCCATCTCGTTATCTCAGACAGCGTTAAAAGGCAAGTTGTCCTTCTCTCACTTTAGTGATGAAGACGGAGAGACTGACTTGCTCACATACGTAGCAAGAGACAGCACTTGTCTGTCTCTAAATCTCCCCTTCTTTTCACATCACCCACTGACACTTGTGTGCAGCAGGAGACATCCAATAAACATGTGTGGGATGAATAAATGAAGTCTCCAGCAAACCTAATTTATGATGCAGCGAGTCTGCTTTTAGCCTGTCCCAAATATTAGTAACTCCCTGCTGTAAAAAATGACTATTCTCGATGTGGGAGATCAGTTTAACTATCTGTTGGCAAAATATCCTTTTTGCTAATGATTTCAGAAAAAAAAAATATTACCAGCTGTCAATTCAAAACATAGCACTTAATTTATTTGGAGGAATCAAGTCCTATAACTTTCTGGGTATGAAATTTACCAATATTCACTTGTCTACAGTCAATCATTTTGAATATCTGAAAATCTGCCATGCACCAGACGCTGTTTATGGCCCTGAGTCTGTATTGTTAGATTTAATTCCAGAACAAGCCCATGAAACACGACCGGTTCTTGCACGCATTTTCCAGAGCAAGACACATCATGGAAGGACTGAGTGACTGGCTGTTGTACACGGATGAGAAGGGGCAGAGGCAGGATTTCTGCCCAGATATTCTCACTCCTAACGGGCCTCCTGGGAAGTGGGGAGTTGGAAAAAAGTACGCAGGAAATGGGGAAAGTAACTCAGGAAACCTTTACGCCTCTTCATCAGTTCTCACAAATCTTTATCAGACTGATCCAACAATGAGAAATTATTGTCCCCCTGGGGCTGAGCCCCAAATGCCTCCAGGATGAACTCTTTGCTTCCCTCACCACAAAATTATTCAAAGGCTCACAAGGCACTGCCGAACTCTGGCACCCCATCTTGGCGTGGGGGGTGGGGCTGACCGACCTCTCCAATCACGTTACTCAGGGCTTCCTCCCAATTTGGGCATCCGTCAAGGGTTTCTGTCCAAAGATGATTCTGCCAGACGGGTCCTGTGGATATGATGGAATGAGCCAAATTTCAAAGCTGATTTTTGACCTCCAGCAGAAAATGGAGCACATATGCTCACGAAGGCCACGGGGACTATGGGAGAACATCAAGTTGATTCATCAAATTAGCTTAAACATAATTGTCCTGCATGACTGGCTGTAGAACTCGTCAGCTATAAACCTGTCAAAAAGCCATCCACTCTCAGGTTAAATAGAGACACAGAGGGATGCTGGGAATTTGACATTTGTTGGACGTCAACCTGCTAATGATGCTTCATTTCCTCTTGGAGGTATTTGTGCAAAGTGCCACAGAATGGATGGATCAGAGCAGGAAAAAAGGGGCCCACACTGGTTTCTAGAAACACTAGCTTGTATACCAGACCCATCACCACACCCTTTCTTTAAGAGATCTATGAAGGCCAAAGTCACACAGTTCGACGTAGGGATGCGTTTGTGTCTCTTATCCCCCTGCAGGTGCTTCATTTGCTTTTCTACAACTGAGACTGTTCTCACAGACCAAGGTGGTGCATCCACCTTTGAAACTCTGCTTCTTGGGCATTCTCTGGCCCACGCCGTGTCAGCACAAAAGCTGAAAATTAGAAATTTTTGCAGAGAAGAATCGACGCTAAGTCAGGCCAAGAATTAACACTTAAGTTAATTGCCATCTAGTCACCGTGGAAGGTTCCGGATCCCTGGAGAGAGCAGGGCAGCCCTCTACACTGCTCTGCTCTGTTCACATGCAGACTCTTCTGTGTGTGTCTGACTCGGTGCCAGTCCAGGAGGGACCCCCACGCCACTGTACAAATCCACACAACTCCAGCTCACCTAACACGTTCCCCTCTGGGTCTGAAATTCTCTGACTGCCGTCTCGCTTGTCTTCTTTTGGTGACTACTTGTCTGGTTCCTAATTTTTATGCCATTTTGGGGTAATTTTTCCCTTTTTTTGTTATTGACAAAGATAGCGGAGCCCTCCTATAATTTGTGGGTGACTGACAAGGCTGAATGTTGTTAACTCAAATGTTTTGATTACATCAGAGGGGACCTCCAGGTCCTAAGCATGACAGACTGTGATAGCTCTTTCCAAGCCAGTGAATATTAAATCCCAGTAAGTGAGCCCTGAATGCGCGAGTCAACAAATGTTCCCTCCTAGAGCAATTTGGCACTAAGAATCAAAAGCCTTAAAACAGGTATAATCTCTAGTATTTCCTCTCCGGGATTCTATCCCCGGAGCATACATACACAAGCATGCAAGGATAGGAACACAGGGATGTTCATCTCAGTGTTGTTTAGAATAGGAAAACGTTAAATATAAAAGCAAGCTACATGTCCAGCAATAGGGTTAAGATAACAGTTTAAGTAAATCTACATCCACACAAAGGCATCTTTATAGCCATTAAGATTTCTTGTGTACATCTTTCTTTATTTGAGAGGAAAAGATATTTACTATAAAGAGCAAGTGGAAACTAGATTAGAAAACTCTACTGTATTATGGCATCCTACAGGTAAGTATATTGTCTTGATGCTGTGTGACTACATGGGAAAGCTTTCAGAAGGCAAAGTTCCCATATTAACAGCGGTGATTCCTGGGGTGACTGTTCATTTCTTCCTTACATTTTACCATAAAGGTGCTTTTCTTCTACAGTCAGATGAAACAAGGGTACTTTTATTTTAGAAAAGTCATGCCCGGTGATGTGGTATTTTCATATACTGCGATCCATTAAAAAATATCTTTATATCACATTAGAGTTTAATGGAGCTGATTGTAAAGGGTCGCCAGAATAAAAAATTGACCAGGAGCCCAGAAAACCTGCTGTTGATTCTTGCTGACCACTGATGTGTTTGATCTTTGCTTCTTGGCTGACTGAGTTAGAATTTTCTCTTTGAAAGATGAAACTGAATTTCCCATGAGGTAAGACCCAGGTCGGCTACTCCTTAAGTCAATGCTCTACTTTTAGTGAAACTGGACCTTAAGAATGATGTCACCTATGTATGTGCCTTTCTTGAACCTTCACCTTAAACCTCCCATTCCAGGTGGTACAGCACAGAGGCTGGCTGCTAGCATCTAGCTTTGGGGAACCGTGCAGTCTCTATGTCTTCAAGTCCTCCTTGAGAAGGCAGGACAAACAGTGATAACAGCATCTGCCTTGCTGAGTAAGGTTTGAGTGAGTGCTGCAGATACCTGGCAGATGGGAAGTGTTTATCAATGTTAATGGCTGAAATTATGGCAATTCCACTCTCGCCTAGGAAGCACGGTGTGCTGGGCAAAACCCTGGGCTGATTTGCTTGGAGTTTCCCATCTGATTGTGCTGAGCAAATCCTGATGTCTTTGATCTTAATGTTGGAATCCTCATTTCCAAATGGTCTGGCTCTCAAGGCTACTCTTGTCCTTATTATTATATTCTGTAGCTTTTAGTTTAAATCCCCTCTAGACCCAAAGGTCTGAGAAGAAGCTAAAACAAGACAGTTTGACCTCTCACCACCTTGGGATGACAAAGAAAGAGCTGATCTAAAACTGAGAGCAGAGGTCAGAAGCCAGCAGCTCCCAGGAAGGACTTCATCCAAGACATATTTTATTTGGCGTACATAGTATAAATACACACACACACCATGCATATATATGCACACACATGTATATACATATACATAATATATAAAATATAACTGTATATATGTAAATATTTATAAATAAAATACATAAAGTACTTTCTAATATTAAAAATATTAGAACATATCACAAAAAACTCCTACTAATTTCCAGAATTCCTTAAGAAAAAAGAATGCTGTTCTCACTGTGAACTTTGTAAAAAAGATAACACACTATATGTCCAAACTTACTCCGTGCAGCACACAGCTTTCTAAGATCATCCATGTGATTTACAGAGCTGTAGCTTATTCATCTTCATGCCTGCATAGTATTCCAAGACACGAAAAGGATATAGGGTATTTTTATGTTCCCCTATTGATGGTTTTGCTAATACAAATAATGTTGCCATGAATACTTTCATACTTGCCTCCTTGCACATGTGCAGCAAGTGAATAATATATTGTTTTGGGAAATAAACTCATGTGGTAAAGCTATAAAGAAAGCCAGGGCAGTATAAACACCCAATTCACGAAAGTGAATAGCAGCAGAGGGCAGGCACATGTGACTGGGAAAGGTGACTCGGCAAACGTCAGCAATATTCGGAATTCTATTAAATGAAGTGGTGGGTTGATGGGTATTCACTTTATCCGCATACTTAATAATTCACATATGTTTTATACCTAGTCTTTTGAAAGATTCTAATTTAAAAAACATATTTTGGGAAATGATCTAAGAAAATTGAGAGATCAAGCAACACCAGGCCCACATTCTCACAGCTGTCTCTGCACGAAAAAGCAAGGACTGTTTAATCCATCATAGTCCTACCTCCTCACATTATGTTGTATCTGTCTGTGTACTCATTTTGCATTGCCCGGCCCTGTGGGCACATGCAGGGAAGGACCCCAGCCCCAAGGAAGGCATCACCCCTAGAGTGCAGGCCAGAGGAGTCCAGTTCACCCCCCCAGAACATTCTTTCGGGAACACGTGGGCACCCGCAGTCTCGGGGTAAAGGCCACCCGACTTCCACGATGGGCCCAGGAGCCAAAAACTCGTGACCCTGAATGGAAGCAACTAGCCAACAAGGTAAAACAGAACAAAGAAAGCGGGGCCACCTTTCCTCTCCCTGGAGTCATCCCTTTCAGGGCAAGGAGCTACACACCCGAAGCAAAGCGCTTCGGGCCTGCACCATCGCTGCCCAGGCCCTCTGCAGCCCCCGCCCATCTCCTGGTCTAACCCCGGAGTCAGGCTCCAGAGCCCCACAGGTGGGGTGTGTTCCCTGAGTTCATTCTAACGTGACCCCACATTCGTCTCAGCACTGTCTAGAGAATCCACACGAGCTGGGCAGCGGCAGAGGCGGTGGTGAAACCCAACCCTCTGGGCTTGAATGCAGCCTTTCTGTGCACCCCAGAGAGGCAAAGGAGGATCCATCTGACGCAGGAAGAACATAACTGAACTTGAACTCACATTTATTTTTTGTATGTAAAATATTGTAGTTTTTATCCGAAAATAAGAGAACATCTATTGACCCTGGAGCATGGCCTGTTCAGGATGTGAAGGTGTCTTTTCTCAGGTTACTGAGCAGATTATGGGGAGCGTGGAAGTCCTCTGGGGAGGTGGGTTGAGGTGACCCTCCTGAGAGTTCAGTCCATCTCAGGCAGGGCAGCTGAGGGCCACTTCCTCGGAGAGACATGGGTTTTATTACCTCGGGGGAAGGGCTACTTGGCTCCATGCTTTCGGGGTGGTAGCTCAGCTACCACAGCCATTTCAACCAGTAATTAAAAAAGCCAAAAAAGCACAACTTACAACCCAACACTGAAATCAATGTTTCATGAAGTGATACGCCAAGATCTACAAAAATGCTGAGCCACAGTCAATCACTTTGCTCTCACTAGCAGATCTTTAAAAATAAAAGCAGGAGATATTTTTAATACTCTAAGAGGAATAAATGAAATATTTATGTCTATGCACATATGTAATTTTATACATATCAGAGCATATATACCAGGGTATATTATTATATCCATTCTTTAAAATGTTTCATTCATTTTCATGAAGCACATGTTTTACTTGCAAGTAATTACTAAATGCATAATATACACCTTCCAGGTGCACTTACCTTCCAGGACAGGCACAGAATGTCAGAGAGCACTGGTCTAATGTGCTTCTCCCACCGAAACCACGACCCCTTTGGAATTAATGACCAATCTTTATGTGTCCTGTGTCACATCTGCCTGGATCGGAGGCACAAAATTCAGGTTCAGCCAATAAAGGACATTTTCCTTAAGAAGCAAATCAGGAAGAAGCAGATGAAAAGCAGAGCACAGAATCTGGCTTCCCTTACAAGATTTGCCTGACCCAACAATCGCCCCTCTGCATCATCCAACAGTTTTGAGATAAGATCATTATTTATGTATGTATGTATTTTGGTAAAATAGCAAAGCAAATGCTCTGGCTATAACTACAGGCATTTTTTCCTCGCTCAAAAAATAAGAGAGTGAAATGAATTTTCTCTCCTCCCCACCCACTCTATTTCAGTAAGAAAAAAAAAAAAAAACCCAAATCCCCAAAAAACAAATGGCCTCCCCTTTATGGCAATTTGTAGCCTGGAGCCAGTTTTTAGAGCTGAGTAATAAATCCCAGAAAAACAGTGACTACAATGGAAAGGCTGACAGACATTTAATACTAATGGTGCAAACAGAGGGCACACAGGAAAATACTCATGCCAGAGCCCCCTCGCCGCTCACAGCCTCTCGCCATGTACTATATTTTAGTGGACAGTTTGCCTGTTCATAAATAGCAGAAAACTCCCCAAATACTTGCCAGCCCCAGGGAGAAGAGATGTCTTTGCTATTCCTGTTCCCCACAGGTTTGGTTATCAGAAAATACTCACTTCAACTGCTTTTGCTATTGAGGTGGCTGTTTTTAGCTCGAAGGAACAAAACTGACATTTGAACCATGACAACTTGATAACTAGCAAGAGCAAAAGACTTTGACTCTAACAGGAGGATGGCTGGACACTAATGCCACAGTCCCAGCTTCCCACCTTTAAAACAGCTAGTTTTCTTACTATCCATGGATTATGGTACAGAGGCTAAACCTGTAACTGATAAAATCCACTTGACAAATATTCAAGCAACCAAAGCGGGGAAATTGCCAATCGCCGAGCCCTGGGGTTTAAGTAGAGGCTTTAATACTTAGCAATCCAGGGAACAGTATTTGGCTCCAGGTCAGCTTCCAAGGACTGTCATTTCCCCCTGGGGTAAAGTTCTCTAGTTCAGATCCGTGACGGCGAGGCAGAGAACCAACCTTGGAAGGTCATGCACACCGACCTCTGTGCCTCACCTTGGAAAATCAAAGACCCTCCTACAGGAAGGTGCGGTCACATACCCACAGCAGAGCAAGCCTCGATCGACAAGACTGCACGACAAGAGCAAGGCCTTCCCAGGGACTCGGAGAACACGGAGCAGAGTTCCAGGATGGCGGAAGAACACTCACAGGCGGTAAGAATTCACTTTGGGATAGAAGTGGGGTGGTGGCAGGCATGCGGGTGACACCCAAGTGCATTTTCCACCAGAGTCCTGGAAACGAGTGTAGACAAGCCGGGAAGAATAAACAACCCAAGCATCTCCATGGTAATAAAAGCACTGAACTTGTTCAGGTAATTATTCCATCCAAGTATCGGAGATGCAGGCAGAGCAAAGATGACATTTTATCATCTCCACTGATCCTCTAGGCTTACTCCAAGCAACTCTTATTTTCCTCAAACAGCTATATTCTGAGAACAACATTATTCATGTTCGGAGTGTGTACAATTCGATGCCTCTACAAATGGGTACACGGTTTTGCATCAAAAACCTGGGTGGCTGTATATGAAATGAGCCAATGTGCTTGGCATTTTTATGAGCGACGATGGATTTTGCAGACAGATTTACATTATAAACATTCTAAGGAAAGATTGGGGCTGGAGAGAATGGTGGAGCTATATTTTTAAAAGATACTTCCAGCTCACAAGGACTCAATTGTGAAGCCCGCTCAGGCATTCTGCATGTACAAGCACTTTCTCTGGATATAATTTAAGAGCAGTTTGAAACTTTGGCCCAATTTGATCAAATATTGATAGACGGTCCAGTAAAACGTGGTATGGGCGGCAGCTACTTTACTGCACATTGACACTGTAAATTTGAAGAGACACTGTCAACCTGCTGGGCTCAGAAATTTACTTTCCTAAAAGGCAGCTAAATCCCCTGGCTACTGCTGGAGATCTGTGTTAAATATACAGACTCATATACATATACGATAAATTTCTCCTAGCATCTAGTGCGAAGAAATACTTTGTCTCTCCTGATGAATGTATCTGCTTTCTCATTAAGGAATGAAGGCTCCATGATCCAACCTGTTTCCCTTTTTGCTTTTGCAGCCAGGAACCTCTGCTCTTCCCTTTGCACCCAGTTGTAACAGCATTTCTTAGCGTAAGCTTTCTGGCACAACTGATCTGTCCCTTCATTACGACAAGTCACTTAGGACACCCTCCCCACTTTCATGATTTTATTTTACTTGTCTTTTGCTGAAAGTTATCTCAAAGTCTTTTGGAAGGAGGAAGAGGAGAAATAGGGAATAAAAACTTGGATCTGCAAATTCCTTTAAGTCATCTGGATGAAACTCAGTTTCTAACTTTGGCCTGAAACAAAAGGAGGGGTAGTTACCCACTACACCAAGGCAGCTTCCTTTCTTGCTACCAGCACTCCCTTCAGCTGTAGCCACACAGTCAGATTAACCCGCCACAGAAAACTAGAGCAAGCTCTTCCCCACCGAGACGCTCCCTGGCCTCCACAGGGTCCAGCAGGAGTCACTCTCCGCCAGCAGCACCGAGCACCTCGGTGGGTTTTTACAAAATAGAAAGTGGAGACGCCTATTGATGACAAGGAGGACTCATTGGAAGAGATGATGTTTCTCCCCATTAGATTCTATGGAGGCTGACCTGGAATTGGTAAGGAAGAGGGAAGGGAAGAAAGAGGCAAGACCCTCTCTGATTCGCTGTCAGCGAGTGGCCGCTTTCCCTCGAAGCGCTTCTCACACTCGAGGGCACCAGAGTCACTGGCGGCTGCTGGCTGTCCCCACAGTTTCTGACTCAGTCAGTCATGGTGTGGTCTGGAAGCTTGAATTTTGAGCAAGTTTCCAGGTGATGCTGAAATACCTGCTTAAATTCAGGTATTTAAATTCAGGGAAATGCTGCTTAAATATTTTCACCCTTCCCACAGAAAAACCCAGACTGGTCCAATCACTGTCCTAAAATTCCCCACTTCTCCTCCTCTTCAGTCCCAGGGACAGTCCCCTGGGAAGAGAAAGAGTGGGGAAGGAAGGAAGGGACGGGAACGGAAGCGTGTGTTCTAGCATTTGTATTAGTCACAAAAACAACAAATGTTTCTGGAGTGCTTACTCCACCGTGTGCTTCAAGCTGCCCAAACACTACTCCCCATGCGGGAGGAGTCGACACTGTCCCCCACCTACAGGTGAGGAAATCCGGCAAAGACAAAGCAGTGTCTACTAACCTTACGTGATATAGTGCAGTCTTCGCCCAGGAACGCATGAGGGAGTGCATCCCCGGGAATGAAGCCACGGTTTAAGTGGGGTCCTCTTTGTGGGGCTCACAATAGCCACCGAGACTCATGGCTTCTGGTCTTTCTACAAGGAGCAGAAATGAAGCTAGTGCCGCTGAAGCACAGCTCCTGGCTGATTCCCTGCCCGCTCCAGGGTTCCCTTGGCCATCAGAGAAATGCCAATGCTGGCCTCCTCGTCTACAAGGGCACTGCAATGTGCTAAGCAAACTGAAATAGACCATGAAAAAGAGAGGTGATCGAAAGGAAACTACTAGTAGGAAATTTTTATATGGACCAAAAATAACAGTATCAGTAAGAACCGTAACAGTGATGGAGAGAGCGAGCCCCATTTCGGGGGTTTCCCGCGGGAGGAGCACCGTGCTAGATGCTTTGCTGCCTCATGATTCACTTAACCCACAAGACAGTCCTATGAGCGGATTCTAACAGTGTCACGTCCGTATTTTACAAACAAGGATGGAGACTTGGAGGACACAAGTGACTCGCCCACGGTCACACCATTCCCAAATGGTGGAACGCGGCGTCACACCCAGACAGAGACTAAGGATCATGTGACAGAGTGGGGCATGGAGTCAGGGTCCCAGCCCCGCCTCTGCACACCCAACTGCAAGAGTCTGTTCCAGCCTGCTGGAACCACCGCCCACCCACAGCCAGTCCCTTTGTCTCGCCCCCTCCGCTCACTGCAGCCGGGGTGCTGCTGAGTCTCACTGCAGGAGCCACGCTGGGGGCTGTAAATCCCAGCGGTCAGACGCGCCAGGCCAGGGGTGCCTGGGAGGGCAGTGGCTTTGGTGTTTCCAAAGCAATTTTTTAGAGACCCTCCATCCAGATTTGGATGTGAAACATCCTGAGTTTTCAAATGAAGTCTGTAATAAAAACTTTAAAAACAAACAACTCACACTTGCTGAGCTTAAACACAGTGTGGTGTGAACCAACCGAATCTCATTTGAACTGCAGGCCGGCGTGTAACGGCTAACCTAGGAGCCACGCCCCCAGAAACACGGGGGGCACAGCCAGCCCCCAGTCCCACAAGATGGAGAACTGACCTCCCTGCCACCCCCCACTTTGCTTTCCATGTTTAGATTTGTAGGAAGAAAGTCTGAGAGGAGAAGAGCACTTTAAATAAGGAATCAAATATTGCACAAATGAGAGAAAAGAATAAATCTGTTTGAAAACAGTCTCCCAGCACTAATGACGAGGATCTAAAAATAATCCTAACATATTTTTAAATTGGAAGAACACCCAGAAAAACAAATTGAAAGATAAATTGGGGAAGACGTTCGTAATAAGGTGAAATAAAGCAGAATTCGGCACAGAGTTGAGAGCAGGAGCGCCACATCTGGAGTGAAGGCTTCTGCGATCTTTGTGGCGGGCAAACTGGAATCGAACACAAAACCCCACAGAAGGGCAAGGCAGCGCCAGCACGGGGCTCAAAGGTCAGCTCTGGACTCCTGAAACCAGACTCACAGGCAAGGGCAGCCTGGGGAGGGACAAGGGCAAAGCCATCACCTTCCAGGAGCCACGCAGGTGTGAATAATAGTTACAGATGCTTCAAGTTCATGCTTCTCACTACCTGCCTGAGTGAGTCTGCTGGCTGCCTGCCAACACCCTTCCTACCCCACCCCACTACTAGCCCCCTTTTCCTGTTACAGACCTACAGGACTCTGAGAACCAGACCCCACCTCCAGTCAAGCAGCAGAGCAGGCGACCAAGGCAAAGTCTATCGGTCATTTCATGCCCCTGGAGATCACTTTGGGGACTTGATAGTTTCCTCCTGTGATGCCCAAAGATTTACTGGGAAAGACAGGGCGGGGTGGGTGGAGGAAAAATCCCTTTCTCTTTCCTGTGAATGTGAAGGAGGAAGCTAATAATTCCAGGGTCTTGGAGCTGCCGTCCTGGGGCTACCTGTGGAGGCAGCAGCGGGAGCCAGAAAGAGGCCACAGGTCTGGTGGTGCTGCAGGATGCCCCATCAGCCCTCCCCAGGTGTGAATTACCGCTGGCCTCGCAGTGGCAGGAACAGCGCCTGCCCTATAAACCAGCTGGAATGGGACAATTCGTTACCTGCACCAGGATACTACTGCTACAATGCTTCACTCTCTTAATTGATTACAGACTTCTCAAAAGTAAGGTCCCTGCTTTTATTTAAAAGTATCTACCTGGGCCAGTAATTGGAACTACTCAAATTGATACAACCCCACAGGTACACAGCATAACAGGGAAGACTGACATGCCACCTCATCACTAGACAATGCAATTGGTCCTGAATTAGACATGATGTCAAAGAAGCAGAGGAGGAAGTTCTTAATCACTGGGTCGGTGAAGAGTTAGGAGGAAGACATGGACACTGCCCAAGGCGGAGGATGTCCTTAGTAAACATCAGCCTGCTACTACATGGAAGGCATCAATATTTTCAAACCCACAAACTTCCACGTTTTCCCACATCTATGTAGTAGTCTTATATTTTCCTCATTTATTTAAAAGGTTGACTATTTTTAAACTTACAAATGTAGTTAAGCCTCAACTTAAGCAATAACATCTATTAGATGATGACTTGACCAGGTTAGTTGTATCTTTTTCAGTACGCACTACAATAAGCACATAACTATTAAAGAAGCAAATGTTGGCCTGTGTGCATCCTAAAATCTCCCTGGGAACCACTGCACTTGGAGACAGATGGAGGCTCCCTGAAGTAGGACTGGTAGAGCGGAGTGGTTAAGTGTGGTTGTCAAGCAGCGTCAACTGAAGATCAAACCCAGCTCTGTAACTGACTAGGTATGGCATTGGGCAAGTCAGGTAATGAGTTGTGTGCCCCATTTCAGTAAAGTCAACTTATAATTCCCTCTAATTTACAGAGCTGTGGACAAAACCCAATGAGATGCTGCTCATAAAGATCCTGGCACATAGTCAGACATCAATAATGGCATCAATTACGGGGGTGATGACAATAGCTAATGTTCTTTAATGCATGAAGCACTAGACATTGGGATGATAAGCAGGGTTGCAGTTAGTCATTTTAGTTCCCTTCTTCCTCTAATTCATAATGGAAAACAATCTCGCTGTCCCTGGAACCTGTTGGTAATGCTGATCAGTGCACTCTACCCCCAAATCATGTTTAACATAGAACATGAGAGTAAATCATTCATTTTTGTTGGAACCTGGGGTGTTTGGGGTTGTTTATGATCAGAGGGGGTTAGCTTTGTGGCCTGCAACCTGTGCAACCCACCACCCTCAACACAAGTTTGATAAGTAGCTGAGCAAAAAGGAAACTTCTCATGTGCTCAGTCCTTTGATCTGAGGATTGTTACAGCAGCACAACCTAACCCATTCTATCTAATACAAACTGTCTTTTCCCCACTCATTCAGTTAATTTCTGTTTCTTGATTCCACAGCTTCTCACAAACTTTGGAAACCATGAAGAACATGATTTCTCTCTGGACTAGGAATGCTCAGCCCTCCAAGGAGGGTGAATCCACGGTGGAAGGAAGCCTGCATTAAGAATGGGTGGAGAAGGACTCAGGCTCGATTCACTTTAATTGCTTTAGTTCCACTAATCAATTAACATTCAGCTAATAATCCCTTTCAAATGAGTCATTCTCGCCAATTAAAGACTGATTTGTTGCTAACTGCCCCAGCTCATGATGAAACTACCTTGTTCTTCAGAAACTGCTTAGTGGATGCTAAAATGGAAGTGAGGGCTAGGGCAGGCTCTGCCGACAGTGACAAAAGAAGTCATATAAGGGCGGAGGACAGAGAGAGGAAGGAAGGGAAGTCCCAGGCAGTGCCAGGCCAAGTGACTGAATTAGAGAAGGACACATTCTGTGGGGTTAGCAAATGAGTCTTCACCAGGCTGCAGACTATTAAGCACACCTAGACAATAAACGGATGATTTTCACAGTCATCCTGCGAGGTCCTCATAGTTTCCATTTTTAAACTCCATGTTACTTTCAGAGGATTCGTCCATTAGGATGATTTACATCGCTGAGCTGAGACAATGATGCCCTTTAATGTCAGAGGCAGAACATGATTATTTATCATTAAATCAGACCTTTTATTATTTCTTAAAATTCTTTCCTTCCTGGGGGAAAAATAAAAGCCTTTGACTGAGGCTCCTGTCCTGACACAGACGGGTGCCATCCCGACTCTGAGTGCCTGGCACAGGGGCAGCTCACGGCGTCCTCAGCAGTAGAGGTGAGAGGCACCCCCATCGCCACCCTCCCATATGCGGCCCAGCAGTGTGCTCGCTCCGAGCTAACAGTATCATTTCACTAGAGTGTCTAATGGGATGGCGTGGAATTCAGATTCCATTTATTCAAAAATAATGAGGCAGAGGTCCCCATGTCACACTTCCCCCCACGTTGCTAATACAGCACTTTAAGTATCCAGGCCACAAATGTTTGTCAGAGTGCTCTGTGCCAGGCACTATCTGATGTGCCGGGATGGAGGGGCACCAGAAAGAAGATGGTCCTGCCCTCCAGGCTCATGGTCTAGCCCAGGGTTTCTCAATCTGACAATACTGACATTCTGGACCAGATAAAACTTGCAGGGATGGGGGTGTCGGGGGGGGGCACTGTCTTGTGCACTGTAGAGTGTTGGGCAGCGTCCCTGGCCCCTACCAATTCGAAGCCAGCAACACCCTCTCGGCAGCTGTGACAAAAGCAAATGTCCCCAGGGGTTGCCAACTGTCCCTCAGGAAGCAAAGTCACCCCTTGTTAAGATGGACTGTCCTACTCGAAGTGAGAAGTGTCTACACAGCAAGGTAATGCTACACAGTGGGTAGAGCTATGAAGGAAATTCTCCTGGAAAGGCGGCCCGAGAATGGCCACGCAGGGATTAGTGGAACAAAGTGGCCGGAGAGTTTCTTGGAGGAGGTGACAGGATGATGACAGGAAGACAGGCCAGGGGAAGACCCAGGGAAAGAGCACCAGAAGTGGAGGGGGCAAGTGCAGAGACCGGGAGGGCAGAAGGGACTCGCTGTTCTCAGAAACAGAGAGGCTGCTGTTGGCCGAGTGGAGAGGCAGGGAGGTGAGCAGGGGAGAGCTGGATTAAAGAACTGGGCTTTAAGTGCAGCCTGGAAGCCACTGGGAGTTCTAAAGGCAGGAGTAACATTACAAAATGTATCCATTCACTCCACGCATGTTAACAGAGGGCGCATTCTGTGCAAAGCTGTGTGCCAGGGGTGGGGCTGGAAGGGCAAGAGAGGAGGGCAGACTTTGGTAAGATGCAGAAACAATTAAGTCCCTGTCCCTGACCTTGAGGGGCTCCCAGTCTATTGGAAATCACCAACTTGCAGGCCAAAAAAAAGTCCTAAATGCCAATACAGAGATAGACACAAAACACTGTGGGCACATTTCCTAGACTGGAAAGAGGAAGAGGGAGATTCTGGGAGGGAGGAAAAATGAAGACATGGTCAGGAGGGAGAGGGAGGGTGGGGCAGGAGACAGAGTAGAGGGCCTGTGGGCAAAGCCCACACCCCAGCACGCCTCTGGGGCTGACACCTTCATACCGGAGAATGGAGGCAAGTCAACGCGTTTTTGCACCCTCCACCAGCAAGGTTTTTCTCCTGTCACTTCCTATGTTGCAGCAGACTGAACTGCATCTCCCCAAATTCATGTTAAAGCTCTATCCCCCCAAGGCAATGATACTAAGAGGTGGGGGTCTCTGGAAGCTAATGATGTCACAAGGGTGGGATGAGTGCCCTTTAAAGAAGCGTCACAGGCGAGGGCTTACACCTGCACTCCGCCACGTGAGACAGCCAGGAAGAGGGCTCTCTGGGAACCCCACCTGCAGTGGCACCCCAACCTTGACCTTTGAAACTCCAGAACTGTGAGAAATGAATTCTGTTGTTTAAGGACCCCTACCCCACTCCCCCAGGCTGCTGTGCTCTGTTGGTGCAGCAGGGCAGAGGGGACTGACACAGGACTCACGTCATCCTCACCCACCACCACGAGGCTAGCAGGGGAGCTTCACAAGACTGGGTGGTGTGGTCTCTATTTTCATGCCTTCACCTTTATTCAGAAAAGTCAACACTACCTCGCACGTAGTAGGTACATCATAAAAAGTGATTGAATGAGTGAATACAGAAGTCTGAATGCAACACAAGAGTTTTTTTTTTTTTTAATCCATAACCAAGGGAAAACTATCATTGATAACTGAACACGTTTCATTATTTTTCAGGCTTTGAGGCTTAGCATGACTTCCTATGAGTGATTACATTTAATCTTCACCATTTTTTGTTAGGTTCTAGGAGATCTCATGGTAAACAAAAGTGATGTGCTCCTACTGGGGTATACAAGACAGGGACTATTTAATAAACAGACACTGAAGACTGGACTAGGCTGGAGGTCTACACTCCAAATACCTGTTAAGTTGACGTAATTGAGAGCTGTTTCCTGTTCATACAGAAAACCTACATGTCTGAATCATTTTGCATACTTCAATACCTTTCCTCTATGTCTGTCTTCTTCTTGAAGCTCTCTGTCTTTTCATTTGTAGAATAAAAATGCTTGATCTCTAAAACTATTAAGGGCAAAGATGAACGTGACATTTCCACACAGGAAATAGCCAGCTTTCATTAGTGCCTATAGCCTGTTGGGAAGTAATTGTGAGGAAGTCTTTACTTCTCTTGTCTCCATTTGGGTAATAAAACCTTTCTGGGAATAGGTGATCCAAATGAGAGAAAGACATGCCTGACCCCCAATATTTTCAGTATAATGGTTCCAGAATCTAAAGTGGTACATAAATATTAGTCTGTGAAACAGACTAATTTTTTTTCCCTCCACCATCAGGTCGAGGTGAAACAAGAACCAAAAAAAACCTGCATTTTTATCAAGTATTTAATTAAAGGTCCTCTCCTTTATCCTGAGATTATAAAGGGAGAGCTAAAATAAACCATGACTTGTTTTCTTATATTGTCTTAATGTTTTTGCTTAGCAAAATAAAAAAAAAACACTGCAACCTGCAGCTAATTTGTCCAACATTTTGCTCTTCTTTGAAATCCCAAATTCTGGGACACCCTGATATGGAAAAGAACAATCTCAGCTGCGCCTAAGAGGTGGGTGGGGGGGCAGAAGAAGCTAGGAAAGGTCAGTGCAAGGCAGAGACAAGAATAGGGTGAGAAAGCGACCTCTCCAAAGTGCTATTGCATGTACCTGTGTGCGCACGCACGTGTATTTACATGTATGTGCATCTCTAGGTGTGTGTATATGTGCACATATGTTTAGGGTCATAAAAAGGTGTATTTAAAAATATGAGGAAATTCCGGGTGAGATGGACTCATGAATCCTTCAAACTAAGGGGAATCTTATAAATTGGTTCAGCTGCTTGGGGGTCTGGGAGATAGATACCAGACCCCCACTTCTCCAAAGATAACGTATGTGTAAATCCCATAGGGATCTTGTTAAAATGAAACTCTGACTCCTTAGATCTGGGGAAGACCTGAGAATCTGCTAGTCTTATAAACACAGGTGATGCTGACCTGCCAGTCTGCAGAGGACCGTCTGAGCAGAGAAGAGTTCAAGGGGAGCTACAAGCCAAGGGCCAAAGGGTGACCAGTTGCCCCAGCAGAAAGGGCATGGAAAGTGATGGAATTTGGTAAGAGTCAGACAAATTGACCTCAAGGTCTTACTGGATGTCCAAGTGACCCCACTGGTAATTAAGGTAGAAGTATACTTATAAACCCAAGTAGCAAGCACTCACTATAGGGCTATTCATCTCAAAATATGTTATACACAGCGGTTCTCTAACCTATCACAGACCAGAGGGCAGCAGTCTTTGTGTCAGGAGCCAGTCGACCCCCTTACTAGCTGTGATCTTTGCATCTCAACTGCTGTCTGCCTTCCCTCTCACATCTGGGATGTGAGATCACTGTACCTACTCATAACTCTGTTTGGTAAAGGGCACAGAACACTGCCAGACAGAGAACATAACAGCCCCCTGGGAAGCAGGTGGGGAAGAGCTGACAAGTGACCCCAAGTGGATGAGTCAACTGCTATTAGGCCAAAAGGTACAGCTTCAGTAGGTGGCTGTGGACTTGCTGGTTTTCCCATTTTAAAGAAAACAGCTCTTAACATTGACCATGGGGAGCTTACAGATCAATTTTAATTTTCCTCCTTATATAAATACAATATATGGTCACTCAGCCATCTGTTTATTCAATTAACCATGCAGCAAACATTACTTGAGCTCCTACTGTGCTCCTACATTCTTTTCCCACCTATACCTGAGCACCATTTGATATTCACAGAACTCACTGAATTCATTTTCAGAAATGTATTTTGTTAATGCACTCTCCCTGGTGCAAAATTCTATTATTCCAGTTCTGGACAATTGGGATTATATAGCATAAAATAAGGTCTTAGCTTTTTATCAATAATATAATCATGTCATATTGGATGAACAGTGTCGGTCCTATTTTAGTTAAAACTCTGGGTTTATCTAGCCATTGTTTCATGGGAGACAAAAGTATTCAGCAATTTGTCATTGACGTTAACATTGAATGCTCAGCTAAAGCTACACTATTTGAGGTTTGACTGAAGAGATGTCCAGGCTTTACAAGAGATGTCCAGCTTCTAATAAATGACAGGCTTGCACAGTGTACAACCTGTGCACCCATTCATGGCAGCTGTGTTGAGTGCAACACCTTAAAATACAGTAAACACAGGACCTGACACAGCAAAATTCAGTTTAGCTGGATCCGGGGATTTCCCTGAACTACATAAGATATGCCAGTAGAGAAGACTGTTGGAACAATACTTTTAACTATGACATTCACTTTTTGATGCTATTGTTTACATTTCTGGGTAAATGGCCAAATTTGATTCAGCTATGACGGTTTTATTGTAGCTAAGTAAATCTTACAGAGATTATATAATAGGGAAAACATTCAACTCTACAAAATAAGTTTTCTAGAGGGAAAAATAATTCTAGTTGGTCGCAAAATATGACAAATAAAATTGGAAGGCTATCAATTAGTGGCAATTTGGGGCAAATCTTTAGCTTTTCAGATTTGACACTCCTGAAATATGTTTGAGGTCTTCAATTTACAATGTGATAAAGTTGCTTCCTTCTAAAGATAGAACTACATTGGTGGTTAATTTGCTTTGTTGTTTTTTTTTCACTGCATCAGTAAAACTGTCATTTCGATTCTGGTGACGTGTGTCTTGGTTTGTCATAACTCAGCACTTCAGCATTTTAATTTGTTTCTAACCCTCATGGCCAAGCAAAAATAGACCACTGACCACCCCTCCTCAGTCCCCCACACCCTCGTTCCAGTGCCCAAAGGCCAGACCCATGGTCTCCAGTGGCACCTGCAGCGAGCTGGTCCAGCCCACCAGATAATAAAGTCACACTTTCTGTTTGGTGCTGAGACCAGGCAGGTTTTCTTGGCTGTTGTTGTTTTTATTTTGTTTTGTTTTGTTTTGTTCTGTTTTTCTATAGGTGCACGCTTAGACAGGCAGGATGACTGGACTGGGATTTTGATGATCTGGTTAAAATGGGGCTAAAAAGGCTCAAAGCCCACTCGGTTTCTCACTCGGCCACGAGGCCGCCTGGAGGATGGTCAGGCTGTCAAGGTCCCAGGCTCCATCCAAAGGCCAGCGGCATCCGAGTAACTGTGGAGTGACGGGCTTTGTTGGAGGAGGAGGAGATGCTCACCCTCCCTCTGCTGGGAAGGAAGAGGTGAGCATGGGAGGTGGAAGGGGAGCGTGGGCTCAGGCCTGACAGTCCTTCCCACCCCCTAAAGACAACAGGATCCCACACTCTTACAAAATGCTGACAGTGATGATAAAATTCAAAGACCCGCAGGGCCACGGGGCTTTTTCAAAAAGCTCAAAACTAAAAGCAAACCAGGAGAAAAGCCCTGGAGCTCCCAATCCATGTCTTCAGGGGGACTCCGTGCAGAAGGATTCCTGTGTGTATGGAAATAATCTGTGTGGGGCAACTGGGCCAAGGACCGACATGTGCACTGAAGACATGTAGAACTCGGCCTTCAACAAGACAGCCCCAAAGGTCTGAATTTGAACAGAAGCTTTTCGACTGGGGATGTCTCCTCCTGAGCATGTCCTAAGTTTTTGGGCTAAAAATAATATTCTCCAGGGCCTCCCTGGTGGCACAACAGGTTAAGCGCAGCACTACGAAGCTATCCAGACCCATTGCAGCACGAGTTCAATACCCGGCCAGGGAGCTTCCCACAAGGCACAGCAGACCTCTCCTGTCTCGCCTACTGCTCCCCTCAGCAGTGTACTTTAGTCAATCTGCCTGCTGTGCTCCCCACTCTGCCTCTGGTGAATCCTCTCGCCCCCCCACACCTCTGGCCTGCACCCCAGCTTCACGTATACATAAATAAACCTTTTTTAAAAAAAATATCCTCCAGAGATCATGCAACTGTTTCTCTCTTATTTTAAAAGAAAATAATCAATGACTGTCACACTTGCTAACTTAGCCCTTCTATTGATACTTTTTCTCAAAAACTCTTCAAATTCCTTATTATCATTTCAACCCCTACTCTGAGTTAAAACTGTGCCACTAAGCTCTGGTTCTGACATTCCTCTTGAAAAGGTGTTAAGCAGCAAGTGTCAGTTCCTTTTTTCAAATGACTCGTTTATTAGAATCAGTTTTTAAAATTTCCTCCTTTTCTGAGAAAGTCCAGGCCCCCAAAGTCTCCCCTTCTTACTCTCTTACTCTCCCTTCTTACTCTCCTTCTTCCCTTCTTACTCTCCTTCCAGGGAGACATGCTCACTCAGCCTCTTCAGCCTTTAGAAGTCTATCAGTACCTCCTCCCGCAATTTCATCCAACCAGGAGGACTTGTAGTTGCCCAAGACAAATGAACAATTCATTATTTTAGTAACTGCCTGGCCCATGTCAGTCCTGAAAACAGAATTGTGAATTAACCAGGGACTTAAGTTTGAGGATCACCCATCTCCAACCCCCCAGGGAACTAGAGCCCCAAATACCTTCACCTTCCTCCTTGCCTCCCCTCTCTCACCAGCTCTCCCTCTCCTTTTTCTTCATAAAGACCAAGCACACTGTCCACATCATTAAGAAAACCAAGCTCAAATCTATAATCTGTGCTTTCATTCTCAATTCCATAGTCAAGGCCAGCAAGGTATTGATTTAAAGTAATCTTTTTAGCCTTGAATATTAGCATTAACCTGCAGACAATTCAATGGAATTGGCTCCTTGGTCTGAGATACAAAATGCTTTCTTCCTTACAAACAGGCTTGATAAAGTAGACACACTTACACATAATTTATAATGATATAAATTAGTTTCATGAGAAGAGAGCAATACAGTCGATGAATCTGCTGTGTTGTATTGTTTTATTATTTTTAAATTATTTTAATTTCCCTCTCCCAAACTAATTTGGATTTTAATCATTAACCATTGCATGCTCATAAT
>PVIJ01010191.1:0-25000 GCA_004024925.1 Scalopus aquaticus | reverse complement strand
TTGGCCGCACTTGGCTTGGGATTTCCAACCTGGACCTCAGGATGTTCCTTCCCCGGGATGAGATTTCAAAGGCAAAACGCCGCACCCCAGGGCTGTGGCTGCCAGTGGCTGCCCCGTACATGCCGCAGCCTCTAGCCCCACGGTCACGAGAGACAAGGTAAGGAAACCACCCCGGCCTCGCCTCCCCGGGTGCATGCCCACGGCAGACCCGCTTCCAGGGTTGACAACTTCCGTTTTCGCTATTTCCTTTGAGCCTCGACAGAAGCGTCAGGGCGCTGCTCTCTGGTCTGTTCTCCATCAGCTCGGGGACTGGCACCCGAGGCGCAGGGGCAGCAGCCCGGGCACCGGCTGCTTCTCTGCAGACCGACCCCACAGCCGCTGTCCACGCAACCCCACAGGAACCGCGCGAAACGCTGAACCTCCACAAGCCACGCACATTAACACTGTTCTCGCTGGGCATGCCTTTTTTTCCCCAAAATGAAGCAGAAGAGAAGCTGGAGCTTTCTTTCAGTTGAGGCAACAGGAAAAGTTTCAACAGGCAGAATTCAGCTCCTCTGAGAGATGACAAATGAAGACGGGGTGGTTTTTTGCTCCCCATACTCACGCCAGGCAGAAATGGGGGCGATGCCACCTTAAGGCCTGGGTGAGGCCAGCTGCCTTCCCAGCTCCCGTTTCCTTTCATCTTCTGACCCACATTATTCCCTCTTGAATGTGTTTTTAACACTACTTCTTCAAACGGGTCCTGAATACCTCTCAGTCCTGGATAGATATTTAGACTGTTGCCAGAAACTACCTTTGATGTGTTCCTGTAAAGAATAACACAGACTTTCCTGTTTGTCTCAAAGCTACTGAACTGAAGCTTTGACTGCAAAGGACAAAATGATCTGTATTAAACAAATATCAGCACACCTCTCGAACCCACACATGTGCACGCACACACCACACACACACACACAAGCACTCATGCATACACCATGCACACACCTTCAAACATGCATGTGTGCACGCACGCGCACACACACATACATACACACACACCCTTGTCACTGTAACCACAGACCTGGCCCCCAGGGCTGCAGCCAGCTCCTTCCTGCTGTTACCTTTTGGGTTGTTTTAATATGATTTTTCATCATGCTTTGCTCCATCTCCGCTATCTGTGTCTCAAAATAGCAACAGCAATTATCAAATCGCTTGCTCTCCCCCTTTCCATTCCTGGCTGAACTGAAGAGCCGCGAAAATTTCCCCATCAGGCCCCTGGACCCATCAGAGGCCTACTCATCTGTCTTTTGAAGTCGGGCAGCAGCAGGAGAACACAGAGAGGCTGTGTCCCCAGCTGGAGGAGGCCCTGGACAGCCCCCGCTGTGCCAGTGTCTCCTGGGGAAACAGCTCCCAGGATCAGTGCTGGAAGAGACTCCAGAGATCAAAAAGTCCTAAAAACAGGAGCTCACCAGATATTAAAGTGGAAAGAGCTAGTAGGGGCTGGGATCTGGGAGTGTCTTCTCCAAGTTAAATGGTTAAATGACTTCACTCCCTTCACGTCCCCTCCACTCCCCCTTCCTGACACACGCACCAAGGCTTGTCCTTATTCCAGCTCCTTCGTGACTTACGTTTTATCTCCATGGCACCTGTGCCGTGGTTTACTTATTTTTTCAAAATGGACATCAAAGGGATTCATTTTCCTTTTTTCCTTACATTGGAATCAGCAGTCACACCCATGAAATCATGGCTGATTCTCATGCACTCATTATAGTTTTGCTTTCTAATATGCAGCGAATGAAAACCCCAGCCATTAAAATGTGTGCTTATACCACCTAAAATCATCCTACTCAAAACGAGAGCTCACACATAAAACAAGCTGGGAGATAATATCTCCAGGGTGGGGCCAGCATCTATTTTCCCGTAAAGGGTCAAATAGTAAATAATTTAGGCTTCGCAGACCAAGAGCCAAAGTCAAGGCTGCTACATGGGTACTTATATAACACAAAGGCCCAATTTCCATACCCCCCCTGCCCCATGCAAACATTTACAAATGTAAAAGCCACTCTAGCTCATAAATCATACAAAAACAGAGGTGGGCAGAATTTGGCTCATGGGCCATCATTTGTCCATCCCAGCTCGAAATGACCTGAAAGCCGAGTCTTCTCTGGAATTTCTACAACAGTGTGAGATGGGCTAGTGCTGATTCCATAGGATTCTCTGGAGATGAAGGAGCTGAAACAAGCACGTGGCACACTCCCGGCACAAAGCAATCGCTCAATATGCATTAAGAGTGGCCATCTCCATCTTCTCTTGACGAGGCTGAGTAGCGCTCAGCACTCTGCCTGGCACACAGCAGGCACTCAACAAATGCTAGGTGGCAGTGTCCTTTTCACTGGTTTCTGCAGCTTCTCTCAAGTGCCTGTGCAAATCAGACTCAACTGTGGGGTTATTGGTGAAAACAATGCTGAGTCTCACCCCTAGAAATCCACACAAGGAATAAGCTGAGCACTTGTGTTTCTGTGAAAGTTCTAGATGCTAATGAGTCTAAGCACAAACCTGTGGCTTAGAGAGCACAATCTGGACAACAGGATGGGGAACCCCGGTCCCAGATGGGCGTAATGACCCTGCTGTGTTCTGTGGTCCCATACAACCAGCCAGCGCGCAGCACCTGGTTAAGTAATAGAGTCCATCTGCCAGTCAATCATCACCTGACATTAACACTTTGTGGTCCGCTCACGTAGCAGTGCGTGTTTTTGTTACCAGTATCAGGTGGCCACTCATGTATTAATACGTGTTCATCTAGTCTCCGGTTTTCACGCCACGGTGGATTTATCTGGAACTATTAGGAGCTATTTCTTTGATCATACTCAGTCTAGAAGCTTTACACATTGTTTTGGTGAAAGTGTAAGGTGTTTTATGAGAGATATGACAGTTTTTTTAATATCCAGTCGTTCAGGAGTTGTGTGTGTTTTATTGAATGCTTCTACCATTCATGCGGTGGCACAGAAAATGGCCGGCCCCAAGGGCTGGTAAATTTAAAGGTCACCGGCACACAAAGTGTTAAGTGAGCGTCTATAATGTGCCAGGCCAAGAAATGGGGATACAGCAGCAGGGAAGGAGGCAAAGAGTCTAAGTGTGAATCCCTCCTCCTCATCTCCTATCCCCTTGCCATGATAGATTCTTCTTGGCCCTTCTCGCCACCTTAAAGTTCACACAATGTCTCAGTGTTAAGTGAGATGATGCTCCACGTGTGGACCACACTGGCTCAGTAGCAGCTCTGTTGTGCTGTCTTTCTCATCACCTGGCATTGAGTCAACAGAAGATAGTTCTAGACATTTCTGACAACCTCTAAGTAGATAAACTGAGTAGCAGGCAATACCCCCCTTTAGCCCTTGTTATTGATATATAGGCTGGTCACGTGCATCTGTGTATTGGACAAATAATTCTTGGGTTTCGAACATGCACTGGACTCTAGGCTGGGGCCTTGGCCAAGGGACCAATAAAACCAGTCACAGCCCTGCGTCCACGGAGCTGTCTGCTTGGGGAAAGTCTGTGTGGACAGGGAGCAAATAAACCCAGAACCCCAAAACATCAATATTGAAGGAGCAAAGTAGTGAGATGTGTGGCGCTTTCAGGCCAATATCGGGGAGCAGGATGGATGTGACACAGGCTCAAGGTCAGCAAGTGGCACTCAGGCTCAGAACTGAGCTCTGGGAAGCTGTCAGCTGGACTGGGGGCTGCGACCGACCGGGGGCGTCACGGAGCCTGGAAGAGGCCGCACGGGAGAGGGAAGGCCGGCATTTCATCAGCAGGTGGGCTGGGGCGCGCAGGCTGATTCTTCTCCAGCCTTAATGTGCTCGTGAATCCCCAGGTACCTCGTGAAGATGCCGAATGTAATTCCAGGGCCCAGGCAGCACCAATCCACAGCCCACACAGTGAGTAACTCCTCAGAGCCGGGACCCAGGGGACAGCCCTCTCCTAACCCGCCTCTGGACACATGAGTGCATTCTGCAGCTGGCACGGAGGGAAACTGCCTGCAACTCAGGGAACTTTGGAAGCTTCTGAGGTGCGGGTGGACCTGGGGGGTGTGTGTGGGTCTTTCCCAGCGACCTTGTCTGTGGCCACTTACGCTGGTGTCAGGTCTAGGTGACCTCTCTGGGCAGCAGAGGCTGCAACTGCCCAGAAGAAACCCCCTTTTCGGTCTCCTAATTTAGGCACTCAGGAGGGGGAGCCCATGTGTGTTTCTTTTTAATCAAGCCAGGCTTTCCAGTACACAGGTCACCTTTGAAACGGGATCATCACCACACATAGGATTGCAATGGAACCTCACAAACACGAATCCACCAGGAAAGGACTAGGGCCTGGATAGTGCTGATGGAGTCACCACTGAAGCCTGAGCAGCCTCAGATGCTTTGTCCAGAAGCCACGGGGCTGCGAGTCCATTGGGAGGGAACCATCCACTTTGGGGGGGGGAGGGTGTCCCTACAGACGCTATCAAGCCCGGCAAAGCTGAACCTTCGTGGGAAGAGAGGCGCACCGCGGCCAGGGTGGTGAAGCAAGAGGTGACAGCTTTGCCCTGCCCCAACATCCAGGAGCCCCAAATGAGGACTCAGCTGCCTACACGACGACCTCAGTGCAGCCCGGCCTGAACTACTGGTTGTCTTTTTAAGACAATCTGGGTGACAAATATGGAAGAAACACTGGCCTGTAAATAACCCAGCCATTCCAGGCGAAAGTGCCCAAACAAAGGTGCAACCACCTCCCATGCCACAGCTCCATTTAATTACTCACCGCTGCAGTTTTAAATCAAAGGTGGCTCCTATTAAGTATAATTACCTTTGCCAGCAGCTTGTATAACACAGTAAGTGAGGGCTACTAACCAGGGGTGGTTTCCACGGAGCATTTTATAGGCCCGGGACTAAATCAACAGCAGCCAGGACGCACCACATCGGACACGCCTATACTCAGACCAGCAAATGTACATGCAGGGAGCGCCCCGATTCCCGTCCCATCTGTCAGCAGAGACACCACGCAGAAGCATCAAGTGTAAGAAAATCTCGAAACCTCGAACGTACAACACGCACCACGATGTCAGTCCGCAAGAAAGTAAATCGCCACCCGCCCCACTTCGCGCTGAGCAAATCCGAATCCAGTACAAGAAATCAGCCGCACCCCAAGTTTCTGAGCCACCAAAGGCCCGTTTCTGCCCACCTTTCTTATCCGGCTGGCTCTGACACAGTCATTTTTCTCCCGTTCAACCTCACCACATCCCTCATCCCTGACATACAAAAACATTTTTTTAAATCATGAGCATCTTTATCATTTCAGGCTCGTCAATTCCCATTTTGCCTAATTAATAAATAAATCAAAACCTGAAAGGGAAGTGGAGAACTTTTGGCCCTCACCTCAGGAGAAGCCGACAGAGCGGTGGGTCTGCGATCCTGGGGGCTCCCTCGAGAACCCCGTTTCAACTCCTTTTCCGCCTTCGAGAAGCCTGTTTCCCGGGCCCTGCACCCAGGGCGCACGCACAGGCCCCGCAGGCCCCGCAGCCGTCTCCAAAGGCGAGGCCGGGGCGATGCCCGCTGCGCTGCCTCCACCACCACTAACCGGGTTACTGAGCACTTACCACGAGCCCGGGGTGCAGCAGGCACAGGCTGGTCCACGGTCGCCTCTCACAGCGGGATCAGGAGAGGCCCGGAGCCCCCGATGGCGTTTACTGGCCTTGTAAAATGGTGACTCCGGAGCACAGGGCGGCGGGCAGGGCGGCCGGCGGGGCGGGGGCGGGAAGCCGGGCCCTCCAGCCTGCCTCGAAGCTCCACGCCCTCGCTCGGTGTCCCTTTGGCGTTCTGCCTCCAGTCGCCTTGTGACCTCGCCTTAGCGCGGTCCTCCTCGTCCCAGTGCTGCCGCCGCGGGACGCGCATTTACAGGGGCGCAGGGGGCGCCCGGGCCGCGGCGTCCACAGTCGCAGGCACATGCGCGCACGTGCGCGCCGCACCTACTCTCCCCAGGCTGCAGGTGGCGGCTGTAGAGGCTGGCCAGGGGAGGCGGGGAAAAGCCCGCTTTTTAACTCATTTACCCTGCAGTCACGCAGGCATGAGCTAGGTTATGTACACCCTGTACCCCACGGGTAACCCCACGTGTATTAGGGGATAGTCTTTTTCAAAATGAAGAAACTAGTGCTGAGAAGTTCCAACAGCTCATGGAAGATGGAACAGTAAGTAAATGACAGCTTGAGCATGAACCTGGCTTCAGAGCCCGCTGGGGTAGCCCCTCCGAGCAGGAAGCCTGCAGCTGTGCACCCTGCCAGCCCCGCACCCACCTGGCTGGTTTGGCTTGGCAGTGCTTACTGGCCACTTCCAGCTCCTGTGGTTCTGGGGCAAACACGGGGCAGCTCAGTCAGAGGCTGCTGATTGGGGCAGAGGAGAAGCCGGGAAAGGCTCACTAGTGGAAGCATCTAAGGCTGCCTGGGGGGAAATCTGGGCAGATCAGGGATTGGACCCAGAAATAAACAAACATGCAAGCAGAATTGAATTTAAGTTTCTAGTGAGTCACAGTTCACCTTCATCCATCCATCCACCCACCCACCCACCCACGCACCCACCCACGCACCCACCCAGGCATTCATCCAACACTTCCCAGCTGTGTTCCAGGCAACTCCATCACTAATCTCCGAAGACAGGCCTGTTCCCCTCACCCCTGTAACACTGGTATGTTGTGCAGGGTCGTGAGAGTAGTAGAAATTAGTGTCTATTGAATAAATAAAATAAAGACTCTCTAATAGATACACTCCTTTCAGAGAACTTATCTCCCACTCCCTCAGATATTTTACATGCAACCACAGTTTGACAGTAAACAGAAGGACCATCATGTTCTCCAAGAACAATAATTAAACCGAAGGGACAGCAGACAAGGTGCTCTTGTGGGATCGACAGAGGAAGAATAACTGCCCCCCCACACCCCGGGGGGAACTGTTTTCTGGTGATGGAGAACCTGCTTGGGAGATAAGCAAACGCTCATATTCACTCAGCGTTTACCCAGACCCTCCTATCGCCAGCCCTGGGGGTTTCAATAACCTGGGCGTTTCAGTATTCCAAGCTTCCGGGAGCCCCATTCGCCATTCATTCATTCACTCACTCCACAAACACAGCGACCGTGTTCAGGCCCAGCGCATGCCACGGCCCGTGATCTGAAGGCGCCACCCTGACACGGAGTCACAGAGACAGGGAAGAGGCAATTCAGCAGGCGCCTAGTCTGCCTCCCGGTGTCAGCTGCCGCTGGCGACTCTCCCCGCAAGGGCCGACTCCCGCGCAGGGCACCTGGCCACCTCGGGTTCTGTCTTCCTCTCACCGGGTCCGCCCCAGGAGGAAGGGGGAGCTGTCCCGGGCAGCCCTGGAGAGGGCACTGCGAGGCCGACTTCATGTTCCCGGGAAAGTCGAAAGGGTTTTGAGATTTGGTGAGAAGCTTAGCCTGGGCGTGGGCGTGGCCTAGAATCTGCTGCCACAAACACAGAGCTCACATACACACACACACACACACACACACACACACACGACAATTGCTGGTCTTGGCCTAAAATCTGCCCACCACAAACACAGAGCTCACACACACACACACACACACACACACACACACACACACACGACAATTGCTGGTCTTGGCCTAAAATCTGCCCACCACAAACACAGAGCTCACACACACACACACACACACACACACACACACACACTGTTGGTCCTGGCTGTGAAAATCACCTGGTACCTCCAAACCCTGGGGGTCCAGTCTCATGACTATTCTTACTCGAAGACATCTCGAAGGTCCCCTCAATACATATTCACTAAACTGCATGGAACTGCAGTTGAAATGCTCAACGTGTCAACCTGCAGGACCCACACTTGTTAACGATCCAACTTGTAACGGAACCAAGGGCCCTTGGTCCCCATTCCGCCTGTGCTGCCTCCCAGAGATCTCCGCGCTGAAGCCCATCCATCACCACAGACAAAGGCCGTTTCTTTCATGTTATTCATGCTTTTCTTTTTACATCTCCCTGTTCCCCACCCACCCGAACATGCCAGGAAGTTTTCTTGATGTTGTCGGGATTCAAGCCAGGTTGATGGCTGAGTCTCATTCATCCTTGTGATCACTGACATATTTAAGTTGGGTTTACTTACTGGAAGCAGCTCCTTAGCCGGCGCCTACTAGGTGCAAATGAGCCAGTTAAATTTTTGCGTAGTGAAGTTTACATTTCAGCAAGCATGTTCAAGTTTTAAAGTATTAAATGTTTCAATAACATTTGTTTTTGCCACTGACTCTTTTGATAATGCAATAAAATTCGCACAACTGTTTCTTTCAAAGTAAATCACTTATGCAACAAACACAAAATTCCCAAGAATATCTATCTGATACAGGCAAAAACCTTAAACTATGTTAAATGTCTATGAACAGAGGTTGATAAATGAGCAAAAATGCACATTCTTATGTTGAAATATTACACAGCATCTAAAAAGGAATTCGATCTCTGTTTTTTAATCCATCTTGCTCTTTTTCCCCCCATTCATCTAAGTACAAATGTGGATAGAGTCCTAAACATAAAGTAAAAAAAAGAATTTTTTAGCTTGAAAAAATGTGAAACTACATAAAAATTTTAATATATTACAAAAGAACAATAATGTTCCCAGCTATATCATCATGCATGTAAAAGTATAAATAATGGAAAATACACATGCTTTCTCTGGGGAGAAAAAGGGGGAAATAATATTTGCTGAACATTTATTATGTTCTAGGCATTGTTTGAAATACTTAATAAGTATCATATCGACTTTTAAATGTTCATAATGGTGTGTGGGGTCCGTGGAAGTAAGTCTTCTCCTTATCCCCATTTGACGAGACTGAAGTACAGAGATTTCATGTTTGATGTTCAAAGAGGACTTTGGAAAGTAAAATTCCTTTATATTTAAAATTTACTGATCTTGTGAAATAAGCTCATATTATTAGAGTTTTTTCTTTTAGTCCATCCAATTGATGATGTCCATCCAATGTTAAAAAAGAAAAAAAATATGCTAAGAAAAAAATAGGATGATAATTTCATTCCATTTCTCATTAAAATAACTTCAAATCAGATGGCTAGGCATTTTGCCAGACTGTATTATTACAAAGCTTTGTTTCAAAATGCCACCAAGATTTTTAAAATTCAATAAAATAAATCCACTACCAATGACAACTAAAAGTAATTGTTGACATTTTTTTTTTGAGAACGATACTACCCTGATTTTTGTGGGAAGCAACAGTCTCCCTCTGAGATCTAACCCTTTGAATTCCATGTTCATCTTATTTTTTTCATATTATTCAGAGTACTCATTTAAATGTCACCTATAATTAAATACTTACAAGTAAGAAACACCTTTAAAGACCCTGACCATAAATATTATGAAGGACTCTAAAGAGGAAATCAGCGAGGGTAACTTTCATTTGCTAAAATAAGGGCAGCATCACTGCCAGCTTTCCCTAGTTGTGATGGCCAGGGAGAGTCTCGGCACCTAGGACAGCTGGATGGGAGCCCACGAGTGCCTCCTCGGCCCGCGAAGATGCTGTAGGGGACAGTCACTCCCGGCTGAGCCTCCCCAGATGGACGATGTTGGAGGTTTTCATGGTGTTTTTTTTTTTTTAACAGTGTTTGTTTAATAAAATAGGAACCGACTTATGAACACGCCATTTGGGAAAGCTTTGCGGTTTTCAAAATCCTATTTCTTTTTATTTATCTTCACAGGCTCAACTTTTAGAGATGGAATTTTGGGGTTCAGAAAAGCAGTTGACTGATTTCAACCTGGAGGAGACTCCAAATCTCCATTCCTGCCCTTGGCCTGCACGTGTCTCTACTGGACAATGATGTCCACGTGCGAGGCCCTTTGTGATCAAGCATCAAATGCTAGAAGGCAACACAATGTGGTGTCCGAGAACCTGGGTTCTGACAGGCAGACCTGGGCATCAAGACCCCATGTTCGAGCGTTTGTGATTTGTGGCACTTCCTAAAGTTAATTTCCTTATCACCAGCCAATAGCAAAATTAATCTGAGCTCCGTGTGCCCAGCAGAGGCATCACGTAAGTGGCCTCGATGGACTTTGTGCTCTGTACATGCCAACCGTGACGTGAGGGCTTTTGGGGTGCATGCTGGCCAGGCCAGTCAACGACACACATGAAGATGATGGCAACATCTTTGCCATCAGGAACATCTTCCCTGTTACCACCGTCATTTATATCGCATTCACCCACAGAGGCGTAGAAGCTGGACAGAAAGGACTTCAAGTCTGGTGCCGTAGCCACCAGGCAGGAAAAGAGAGGGAATCGATGAAGGAAAAGGAAGAGAATCACTGAGAAAGTCTGAGCAAATATGGAAAGGAGAACGAAGTGGAGGAGGTTCCAGAGGATAAGGGAGGTTCTCTGCCCTCTCATCCCAGAGGGTCTCCAAAATTGCAGGGAACCTATGAAGTCAGTCACCCCATCGGGAGACTCCTTTCTCATCTCTTGACGCTGGCACCCCAAGCAGACAGAGCCCTGTTGTGTATTTGCTGGATTGCCTGTCTTTCTCCTTCCTAACTGGAATTCTCTGGGACCTCATGTCTGGTCCTGGGGCCAGACAAATACACAAAAGGGTACGTTTCCCTGGGGTGAATGGGCCCCACCATTTTTAAAAACATGAGCCACAGTCGCAAGTGAGTTGGAGAGAGAAGAGACATTATTTACTTTTCTGTTAATTAAAAGGTAAGAGTAAAAATGGACCCCTTAAATAATTTGTAAGATGTTTAAAAGCTTTGGCATTGGAGAGGCAAAAAGGGAGGTAGGGGGAGAGAGAGTGAGAGAACTTAGATTTCCTCCCTAGATCCTGTAATTCAAAACCATAGTGACTACTTAAAATACAGATTTATAGGACTTACCCCAACCCAAACTGTGGAATCAGAACCTCTAAGCTCTGGCCTGGAAATCTGTGAACTTGCATTTTAACAAGTTCTGCAAAGGGTGAGACAACTAAAAAAAAATAAAAACTTGAAAACCAACACCTTATTCCAGATGCAGAATTAGAACATGATTACCAGTTCCCCACATATTAGTAAATTTTCCTGGGCAAGTAAAAACTTTCCAGAGTTTTTCTCTAATGCATGAGAAGGAAAGTTCCTTCTGGTTTTCAAGGACTTCTGAAGTCGTGAAGGCCGGTATTTCGGGCGTTTCTCTGACCTGAGTGTGACTCGGTAAGCCCGCCCCACAGCTGGCCCCAGAATCCCTGCCCTACCAGGCCTGGGCCTCTCTGGGGTCCCCACATTTACTCCTCAGGCCCCGAACTCACGACTTGTGCAAAATCCTCAACCTACTACTGCTTCCTATAGCCGTTGCCCTGCAGGGATTACCACTATTATTTACTTCATATTATTATCATTATTATTATTTTTAATTGTTATTTTTATTTATGTCTTTTACATTCCTGTATATTCCCCGTAGGTTTCCCACCACCAATTCACCCGTGAACCGTCACCACAGTCCCCTGTGCTCCCCTCTCTCCCGTTCTGAGCCCCAATCTTCCCCCACTCTCGCTGATTGTTGCTCTTGCATTTGGTTCCCCTATATTCCTGTTATAAGTGAAACCATTCGATATTTTTCTCTTTCTTTCTGGCTTATTTCGCTGAGCATGATCCCTTCTAGCTCCATCCATGTTGCTGCGAATTGCATGTGCTTATCTTTTTTGAATGCTGAGTAGTATTCCATTGTGTATATGGACCACATCTTCTTGATCCAGTCATCTGTTTTGGGGCATCTGGGTTGCTTCCATACCTTCGCTATTGTAAACAGTGCTGCAATAAACATGCGGGTGCATGTATCCTTTTGGATTAGTGTTTTTGTGCCCTTTGGGTATATTCCCAAAAGTGGTATTGCTGGGTCCTATGGTAGCTCCACGTTTATTAGTTTGAGGAAATGCCATATGGCTTTCCATACTTCATATTATTTTTAAGTGGAAATTGATGTCACTCGGTGAGCAGCTGGCTGGTATCATTTGCGTGAATGGAGACAACAGAAAATGGCCTCACTCTCTTCCACAGGACACTCTTGCTCACTGAAGACTCTGAAATGAGGTCTGCTGCTGCGGATTAACACGCGTGAGAGGGGCGTGCAAGACAAGACACTCCTCAAAGAATCAGAGGGTTCACTGGTACATTGCCTTCACTTCGTGTGAGACGGGCAGCCACTTGGAACCATCTGCCCCCGGCATGATGGGATGCCATGGGCAACTCTGGCTTTAAAAACGTTCAGGCGGGTGTCTGCCTTCCTCATGGACCCAGCCCGGCAGGCTTGGGCAGAGGGGCTAATTGTTAGGGGTGACCTCTGGAGGAGAAGAGGGTTCAGGTGTGTGCTCTCCAGTCTTTCCCCACAAGAAACGCACTTGCACCTGCAAGGGTTTACTCATTTTAACTCCTAAGAACCATGTCCCTGTGGCTCATTCTTTCCAATAATTTATGAAGCACCTACTATGCTCTAGATTTTGTAGACATAAAGCAAATGAGACATAAGGCCCTTTCTAAGTTACGCGCTCAGAGTCAAGGTGATGGTTTTAGTAATTAGACATTCATTGAGCACTTGCTGTATACGAGGCACTGTTCTAACTGCCTTGCAGGTACTGTTCTAAGTGCCTTGCAGGTACCTGGCTCAATCCTGCAATCCAAGAGGGAGTTTTTATCATCCCCATTTTACCACTAAGGGCATCAAGGCATGGTGAAGATTATTAACTTGTTAATATAATGAGCAGAATTTATTGACTGGTTACCACTGTGCTAAGCACGGGATCTGACCTATCTCAGTTAATCCTGGTGGAGCCCAATGAGGTAAATCCTTTTATTAAGTCCATTTTGCTAATGAGCAAGTGGGGAGCCGGGACGTAGAGGTGCCCCAGGTCAGGGTGAGGACAGGACCTGGGCAGGAAATGGATCACCCCAGTCTGTCCGACGCTGGGGTCTGCCGCCCCAGGGCTGTGTCATCTGATGGAGCGGAGACTGGCCGAGGTCTGGCAGGATGCCATGAAATGTGCTTGCAAGGAGCGGCCAACTGCCTGGGACAGTCACGTCCAGGGTAATAGCTGCAGCTCTAGATCCTTCCCCTTGCTGCCACTTGGGCTCAGGGAACGACAGACCGACACTTTTCTATAACAAACTTACCATAAACTAGGAGAGAAAGACAGAAGGAAGAATTAGAGAACACAGTGGGGATAAACCGTCAGGAGTTTCCCGTCCAGCTTCCAGGGCCTCTCTGCTTTTCACACCTCCACCTGCGGTCCTAGCAAACCTTCGTGTTCACCTTTGTACCAAGCCTCCCAGTCCTTCCATCCCGGCCTGGTCTGTGGCATCAACAGCTTTTTGCTAGATTGAGCCCCCAAAGCGGTTGGCCTACTTTACAACATTGGTCCCCGGCCGGTCATCGCCCAGAGCCAGAGTCCTTCTGCCCAGCTCCAGCACCCGCCAAGGAGCCTCAGTTTAGTTAGAACAGGCTCCTTCCTGCAGTGGCAGTGCCGGGAGATCTGGCCCCTCGCTTTGTCCCTCTGTCCTTCCAGACCTGCCTGGAACTACCTTCCCCCAGAGGCTGGGCGCTTCTTCCTGCATTTCCCTCAGAAGCCAGTTTCAACAGCACTTCCACGGTGAGGCCTCCGGGCTCGCTCTATCCCTGGCCCTCCTGTCAGCTACTCCCTAACACAAGCCACTCCCTGCCAGGAGGGGCTCCTGTATCTGCTGCTAGTTTGTGAGCTGCCACACTAAACAAGCTGAGCGTCAGGAAGTCGCGCCTCTGGGACCAGGACCCGAAGCTCTGGTTCCAGCAGCTTCCAAGGACCTGGCCCACAGCCGGCCTTCGATAATGTTAGTGACTGGAGTCCAAAGGCAGGCCGCGAGCATTCCCAGGCCTCCCGCCATCCCCACACTGTGTCCTAAGAGAAGCCTGCCCCTGGCACCAGCCAGTGCTCCTTCTGCTTTCTCCCAGCCACTTATCTGAAGGTGACAATTAAAACACGGGGAGGCGTTACCAGGAGACAGCCGGGCCTTCTCCTGTGAGCTTAACAACCCCTTGCTCAGCCGCCTGGGGCCTGAGGGGATGAGCACAGGTCTGCTGGGGGAGGGGAGGGGATGGGCACACGCCCTGGGGGACTAGGAGTCTGGAGGTCACTGGCTGGGCAAGGATCCCAGCACCCGAGGGGAGCCCCCAGGCAGAGGCCAGCCTCAGGGGTCAGAAAAGCGGGTCCCCACCCCTGAGCCCAGCAGCAAAGCTCTATGTGGGGTGTCCTCAGTCCGGAAGTCCTCAAATCCTTGTCTTCAGCAAGCACTGTCTGTAAGATGGGTAAATAGTACTGACTGCAAAATTGTAAATCATTGTTCTTCAACGGAAAGTGGAGGGTGTCGTGATAAACAAGATACACACTAACAACAAAAACCAGGGGTTTTGTTAACCCCTATTCCTAAGAGGATATATTCATATTCAACGTGCAGCACACAGGTCTACCGAAAAAAATTTTGGATGTGTAAAAGACAGCCTTCTACTCGAAAGTCATTCATTACTATACAAAGTAACATGCTAATTAAAGTGTTTATTCATTCATTCATTTACAGCCTCATTTATTCATTCACCAGGAAATATTTATTTAGGGCTTAATAAGTATCAAGGACTCATTCAAGTGCCTAGATTTCTCCCGGAAATCCTCCAGGAAAAAAAAAACAGCAGGAGGAAAGAGAAGAAAACCTTCCCTTGAGGAGATGCTGGGGGCGCGTCAGGCCGCAACACGGTTTTAGCCACATCACGCATCTAATCGTCACCGTGGCCATGTGGGATGATTTTCATGAGCCCTTGACAGATGGGGAAACTGAGGCTGAGCAAGGTGAAGGAACTCCCCTCAAAGCACAAGGCTGGGACTCCCAACACCCCTCCCAACACCCACCCCTCGCTGAGGGTGTCCCAGCCCCGTCGGTCACCCCAGAAAGGCTGGGCTAGTGTTTAGATATTCAGCCGTCGCCACCTCTGTCATTCTAAGCAGCCTCCTCACCATCCCTAGGGGGCTTGGGAAGTGACTGGGTGGGCGAATGTGCCCAAGTTGGCCGCCACCTTGGAAATACAAACAGCATCTAAGAGCCCCGCAAGTCTGGTCTGTGTATCTTCTCGGATGGCGCCTCCCATTCACACAGAGCAGCGAGCTGAGAGGCCACGCCTGGCCTGCCCCCCCATAGCTGCCTCCAGACCCCGTGGCCTACCTCGCCCAGCTCTCTGGTTCCTTACCCTGCAGTTACCCCTCCAGCCGCAGAGCCGTCTACAGATTGCTCAAGCATGTGCACCCACTCTGGCCTCGGGGCTCTGGCCCTCATGCTGCATCTGCCTGGACCCCAGGTCTGGGCCTGGCTGGCTCCTCACCATGGCTCAGCTCTGCGTGACCCTCCTGATCAGCCCCACGGGAAATACCGCCCAGGCCCCTCCGTACAAAATGGCAGCCTGCCCGTCCCTCCTTACCCCGCGGTCCCTCACTCGACAGGGTCAGTGTTCTATGTATTTGTCCATTAGCTTTTTGGCTCCATCCTCAAGAACATGAACTCTGTGAGGACAGGGGCGCCCCCTACTAGGGAACCCCGAGGCCCCCACAGAGCCTGGCACACAGAGGGTGAAGAGTCAGCTCTGGTGAGTGAACTTGAGCACACACAGGTGTCAGCGGGACTGGGGGTCCGTGATCCTGTCTGCCTGCGTCAGAGTCCTCCGCAAGCCCCCTCCAGCTCAGCCACACCGGGGACGCAGGGGTCCAGAGGGACGGGGGTCTGTCCTTGGCTATCGCAACGGTTACTCTGGATACACTATCACGTGGGATTATGTGTGGGGGTCTTGGAAGCAGGGAGCTTAAAACCAGCTGAGCTGAGTGAGATGCTCTGTAAGTTCTTCAGACCCCCGCCAGGGAGAAGGGATCCTATCAGCTCCTAATGCGCAGAAACGTTCTGAGGTGAAGATTCACACGCTGTCCCTACACTGGTCATCTCCACAGCCTTCACACTAAAGTTGCCCAACTCCTGGCCTCATCCTCTGTCTTCTGAAACAGAGACTTTTTTTCCTATATGAAAATTTTTTTTTGACATTTACTTCTATGTTCTCTAACTTCCCCCAACTGGAGGATGAGCTCCCCAGGGATTATAGCATCCTAATTGTCCTTTGGACCCAAGGGGACAGAACAGTTCCTGTCACATAGTAGGAACTCCAGGAAAAAAACAAACAAACAAAAAATACCTGTGGTTTAAAGGAACGGAGGTAAAATACAGAAAGCACTCGGTATAGAAGGAGAGCTCAGAGTAGCAGATACCACTATGACGCGTGCAGGTGTAGCTGGTGTGGAAATTCCTGTTTCAGGGGAAAGAGATAGTGCTTTTGAGCAGGGGAGCAGGGTTCTGTCCAGTTCAGGCTGAGTTGTACTCAGAAGAAACGAATACTCTACTCAGCTATTGTATCTCCAGTTTCAAAATTCAGAATGCACCCATGTCTGATTTCTTCCAAGCCCTGGGTGCTAGTTCTGGGACTAGGCAGAGTGTTTCTCTTCTGGTTACATTTTTCCTGGCCTGACAGTTCAGAGTAAAGAAGCACCACAGCTGGGACAAGTTCTAGTTCTTTCTCATCCCTTGATGCTTCTGCCATCCTTCCTCCAAAGCTAGAGCATATGAAGTACAATCGCCCCCATCTTGTAGGTTAGAAAGTGGGGGCAGGAATTTGAGCAGCTTGCCCGAGTTTCCTTGGCCAAAAAGTAGACCCTGGGATTGAACAGACTGACTCTCAAACTCACATTCTTATCCTCTGAGTGTTTTCTCTCTGGAGCTTGCCCAAGGCCACGTCACAGTGGGGCACAGCTGTGACCCGAGGCATTTCCTCCCTATGTACACTCCCAATGCAGCCCAAGACCTGATCTCCAGGGAGCAAAGGAGACCAGACCCAAAGTCAGGGACCCAACTTTCTAATAAAGGAAAATAGCCAAAGGCTACTCTGATACAAGACACAGGAATAGCCTTTCATTTTGGCATTTCTTCTGGGCCAAAAGGTACTGAATGCATGGAACAGATTTAACTCTTCTCCAAGGCAGCCTCTCAGCCCAGAAGCCATTCCTATCTCCCTGGGGTAGAAGAGGGGTTTTTAAAAACACAGAGAAAGGGAAGGGTCTGATCAATCAAAGTGCTTTAAAAGAGCCCCTTGCAGTGGGGATGGAGACACTCCCAAGCTGGCCTCTGCTTACACAAGCTCTCTCCTTGTGTGGGGGACCTTGACCCCCGTCCCCTTTTTGCGCCCTGTGTCCATGATCTTTCACGATACAGTACTGCATCAGGGAAGTTTCACTGCAAACAGAAAGGCGCTGCCAACTCGGTTTTCATTCCGCCCTTCGTAACTATTTTCATTAAAAACAATAACTGTGCCGGCCCGCCTTGATATCTAAACTGTATAATTTCCATGGAAATGGCTTAGGTGTAGCTTTAAGAAGAAAGCTCAAGGGTGATTTCAGAGTATTCATTCGGTTCTGAAAGCACTCAACTAATTAAGACCAGTGATCTTAATTTTTGCATTGACGGAAACGGCTTTTTTTTTTTTAATCCCACCTAAGTGTCTAAGCTCTATGAAAACACAAGGTCCTTCCTTGTGCATAAATGGACACTCCAGCTCTTCAATTAAATTAGTCTTTGGAGAGAGATGCAAAAGAGCTAAAACGCTCCTTAAAAAATCTTCCCTGCTTCACTGCTTCTCATCTGCCAGGCAGAGATGCAATACGGTTTTCTCCTTACCCCGCCCAAACAAAGTTTTCGATCTTGAACCTGATTATAGCTACATTACAGGGTGTGTTGAGGTTTTCTTCTTAGGCTGCCTGCCCACACTGGTTTTCTATGACTATTTTTCAAAAACAGATGTCCATTTTAGGGTCCTGTCTCTTGGTACATCCTGGATCCTGTTTCAGTGGTAGGTAAGGGGCGCTGAAATTGTTCTATAAAATAACAGAGATGGAAAGGGAGCGCTCATTGAGATGAGCACAATTCAAGACAAATGTTTTCAAATATGATCCAGGTATTTTTGTTTCTCTGTCATTTCTCTAAGCTCATTATCTCTAAGACTTTCGCTTTGTGCCTTTCCCTGTTGTTAAGCAGAGCTAAATAATACTGATATGTTAGTAATAGGATTACCGAGCAGTGCCGCCTGAATTTTAATTTCTAAAATTTTACAGTTTTAGGCACGGCTTTGGCACCCCCAAATATTCGAGGATGCCCAGAGGATATCCTTGGCCTTAGAAGGAAGACAGAGCATGGAGAGGGGGCAGCAATTAGAAATTCCACGTGGTTATTTGAATGACTTTCCAATCCCTTTGAATTGTGGAATGATTTCACCCCTGGAGTGTGCTTTGGAAACAAACAGATCAACAGTTCCCACTTGCAGCTCAGATGTCTGAGCGTCTGAGTGGGTAGAAGGGAAGGACCCCAGCCCGGGGCCTCGTCCCTGTCTCGCTGAGCCACAGGGCAGGGCCACGCTGCCAGAGATGAAAGGCCCACGACCCAGAGGAAAGACCAAGTCAGCACCACGCCATGGACGGGCCGAGGCTTTCCTGTGAGTTTGCAGACAGCCCGGAAGTGGGCAGTGTGGGCTCCAGTCTCTCCATTTTATGATCATTTCTTAGCAGACCCAGTGAGCCTATCTTTCTAAAGGCCCCCCCTTCTCCCAAAAAAAAAAAGTCGCTAATGCCAGTGACTGAGAGGTCAGTCAAGGAAAAAATAAACGAAATTGTAAACCCAGTGAAAGCCGATAGAGGTCTGTAAATCCAGGATGTCTTTTCTTATTGCAATTCCCAGGTAACCAAGCCAACCCCCAAGATGAGGTTATTTCCTCGGTGGCCAGGGCGACTTAGCTTATTCATAATCAAAGAGCTGCCTGTCAAAGGTCACCTCCAGGAACTTGAAAGTGTCTAACTTTAGCTGTAACTTCTAAAACTTAAAATAATAAAAAAGCACATATCGTCACAGATGACTGAGAAATGGATATAAAACCCCCTTCCGGGGTGAGCAGGCTCTGTAAAGATGGAAGAATGAGATTTCCCTGATGCAGACTACAGGAAAAGACATTCTGTATTTATCACAACATTAGAAAATGAAAATAAATCTCTCCCAAAGAATAACCCTACCACGGCATCCTCAACTTGCAAAGCAATAAAATTATTTGTGTGCCAAGCTTCTTTTAATGCCATGGTGACTTTCTTTTTTTATAAAAGTCGCTCAATTTGATGTAATTAAATATGTAATGAAAAGCACTGCTTCAGGGAAGCCATGCAAGACATTCTCTAACTGTTAGTTTAATGTATTTCCAACTGACTTTGCATCAAACGAAAATGATACTCTGTGTCTGCCTGGTCTTAATATAGGATTTGTTAGGCAATTCTGCATTTGATGAAGGCGACTTGCGTGGAAGCTGGCATCGCCTTGGAAATAAATAGTGGCTGAGTCTTCCCAGACCATGCCACACCTAAATACAACTGATAGCACAAATTCTCCAGAGATGGAAGGGAGGCTGGACCCTGGGCATGTACCGCGTGCCAGCTAATTGCAGACCCAGCATATACACATGAATAGAATCTAGGTTTTCCTCCTGGCTGATTTTCCTAAGCTCAGCCGCAGTGGTGAGCAGAAATGCATCATTGCAATGGCCTTAAATAATGCCAGACTCAGTGGCCCCTTTAAAACCTGCTCAGTTGTGAGTCCAATTCCCAAGTCACTGGGAAGATAAATAGATCAGCCCAGGTATTATCCAGTTGGAAAAATTCCGTCAAATGAAAGAGAAATCAGCTGGGATGAAATGAAAGCATAAACCTCTCCTGCAGGAAGTGACAAAGGCCAAGATGCTGCCAGGGACAGATGCTAAAGATGCCTAGGAGGTATTTACTGGGGAGGGGGATTTCCCAAACAGAAGCAACAGAATTGAAGTGACTGGCCGAGAAACTCTGGGAAGGCAGCAGGAAAATACACCTCGTAGTCATTCGGAAGGAGGCCTCCTCCCTCCTCAAAAGAGGCTTCCCAAGTCTCCAGAAAATTTCCATTGTCCAGAAGTTTCTTGGAGCCCCCTCTCCCATTCTGAGCTTTCACCAGAGCTCCTTGTCACTTGCAATCTGCTGATCAGGGTTAATGTATTGTGTCCTGATATGGCAGATTAAAAATGAAATCAATAAATGCCTAAAACAAATGGGCTTTTGAGATGTCCCATTCAATCTGGATCTTTCAGGGTGAGGTGAGAGGTGGGAGAAGGGAATCTGGAAAGAAGGAGTGGCAGAGGAGCACTTAAGCAATCAATTTCCATCCAGAACACTGTGCGGACGATGTGATTTCAAGGTGTCTGTCCTTCCTTTATCAGGAGTCTGCCTTAATTAACAAGAGCAGCCACAGCAGTTTATGTTGCTGAGCCCCTTTGGGGTGTGTGTGCGTGTGTGTGTGTGTGTGTGTGTGTGTGTGTGTGTGTGTGTGTGTTTATTTTCTCCACGCATCTGTTAAAAACATACACTTTGGGTAAGTGAAGGGGTCTAAAGCAAGAGCAATTTAAAGGTTCAAGACATGAACTTCTCGTTCTGAAGTATGTTTGAACAAGGTGAGAGTGCCCGCCTCCCGACTCTATCTAGTCCCTATCCTATTGCATCCAGTCCCCCGGCCAGTAAATTCAAGGTAAACTTCCCCCTGAGCCCCCCACCCCCCCACCCTGCTGTAGAGGTGGAGATGGCTGAGATCCCCCTTCATCCAGCCTCTGCCATCTCCAGATTGAACAGCCCGCTCAGGTCATCCCACCCCACCGCGGCATCAGAATTGTCCCTGCTGACTATGCTTCCATGTAAATAACCTGTGCTATTAAGGTGCAAATTGCAACTTTTAAGTAATGATTGCTAATAGTCTAATGTTTACTGCCACACAAGGACATTCATGAAAACAAAATCTGCATTATTCATCTCCATATTAAATAAACAAAATAAACTGAAGGAGCTGTTCTCCCTGTGAGACTTTCTGCAGCGCTGGATCGCCAGCCCGCTTCTCAGAGACCTCGCTGGGTGGACAGGAGGAGAGCCCTCTCACGGATACATGTAATAGTCAGTCACACGCATGTCATCCCAGCAGCTTTGCGTTCTCTTACAATTGGCTGGCGTTCTATTAAAACAATAGTTCACGATGCTGAAGGAAAATACGTATGACGTGTGAGGGAGCGCTGAGGTTGCCACGCTTATGGAAAGTAAGCCTACAATTTTACATTTTTAACTACTCTGCACCCTGCAAGATATCAACACATTAAAACACTGCACTCTTTTATTTTACCTTCCTGCCATCTTTTCTTCCCTAAAGGGATAGGGAGAAAGAGGCTGGTACCGAATCCTGCAATATTCTCTGGGGAAAGTGGATGCGTTTGAGGGGGGAGTGAAATAGACAGCCAAAGAGGCAAGCACACACTCACACATATCTAACCTCTGGGCGATGGGGGCGGAAGGCTGCCTTCTAAACTTTTTCTTGCTGAAGTAATAGTATGGTAAAACAGCAGAGCTTCAGAAAGCAGGAAGAATGACATTTGGGAGGGAAATGTTCTGACTTGGCTGTTTCCTTAAAGAGAACTGCTTACCTCACACCCCTTCCTTTCAAGGGGGAGGAATATGACAAATAAAGGTTGCATTTCTCCCTCAGTTCTGCTGTCATCTAGTTCATTCTATCTGGATACCTGCTTTATTAGAAAGTTCTGTAATTGATTCCTTGAAACATAGAACTTAAAACTAATAATGCAAAGGAATCAAATTGCCTCAAACAGTTCTTGGGAAAGAGTCTCAACTCTGATTCACTCACGGGCCTTTTCTATCTTACATTATTCATTAATCAAGCTAGAAATCAAGCTTTCAACATCAATCCATGGGCGTAATGACTTATGGTTGTGCAATGCTTAATTTTTAGCAGTGATAAAAGTTAGGAGGCCGGGGTCTCGGATCCCGCCTCCCCCCTTGCCCTGGGTATTAACTGTGGCATCACAAAGTGGCTAACTTTACTTGTAAACAACCATCTCAGCAGACAGAGTCGGGCCCTACGACCCCAGAGCAAAGAAACATAGCATGCAAAGATATCGGCTGTATTAATACCCGAGCAAACAAATACTGTGCAAGGGCCCGAGTGTGCAAGGATGAATCATCCCCTTTCACTTTGAGAAGGGTTTTTCACTTCCTCCAGTGAAAATAAGAGAAGTCATGAAAACAAACATATAAAGACACTGGAGTGTCACAGGCTAGAAAACTGAAAGTACAGCCCAACTTTCTCTCTCTCTCTCTCTCACACACACACACACGCACGCACACACACACACACACACACTACAATAAATAAATGAGCCAGCACCCAGAAAGCCCCGCTAAAGGCAAAGGGATCTAATTTAAATAATGTGATACAGCATGATAGTATGTACACCTGAATCCTCATCGACCGGAGGATAATTATAATCAAAGTAGAGCGATTCTGAGCAATGCACTTTTTGTAATGAGCTTACTACAGGAGACGTGTCCAGTCATCCTGGTAATTTAAATTACTGCTAGTTGTTGATGGCCTTTACCGGAACAACAAGGGGGAAAAAAAAGAGTAATTTTCAGGGCAGTATCACTTCTTGCTGGACTCTTGCCCAGGACGCTCTTTTGGGACAACGATAAGAACGTTATCTGTAATAATCTAGCTACACTTAAACTTCTGCTGCCAGAACTAGACAGAGGGAGCAGGGCTTACTTTTTCTGAGTCTGGACAGCCAGGGCTCAGCCCAGCACTCTCAGATTGCAAGGCAAGCTAAGTTTCAAAAAAATGACTTATATATATATATATAAAGGGACAGGGTAGGCAGGAGAAATTGTTTTCTAGAGGTACCCCGAGGTGAAAAAGAACACCTCCCAGCCGAGGCAAATTCTAAATATATAGGGGCCTAAATAGATTTTAATTATTTTTCCTCTTAGGGAAACAATTAGAAAATGCACACATCAAAGCTTAGAAGTGATATTTCCGCATGCAATTCGAACCAGTCTACACTTGGTGACCGAGGCGATTCTGCATTCTGGGGGAAGAAAACTGTGGCTATTTCAAAGCACATGTACTGCGTTCCGGCTGGAACCAGGCCATGATGAAGGATGAGCTTGGTGATCCAGCGTGTTCAGACACAAATACCCAGGTTGCCAGATTGGTAACTAACTTCGGACTTGTTCTAAGGGTGCTTTGCAAAGTTTAGGAAAGTGTTCCATGGAACTTCTCCCTCATGTTTCGCTCCCGTTGGAACAGAGGGAGTGGAGTGGTAAGTCTGCAAAAGACCAGCCTGAACCAGGGCAGACCCTGGAAGTCAGAGGGTGAAGCAGTGAGAGGGAAAAGGAAAAAAAAAACAAAAAACAACACAACTTAAGCTTTTCGATAAAGCCCTGATTCAACCAAAGGACACAAAGAAATAAAAACGCCCACATTAAAAGGCAAACAAGATAATAATTGTGCACGTCTGGCTCTCAATCTAGAGGGCAAGCCTTGCGTCACTGGCACTCTGAGTTACCATGGTGAGTGATTTATTGATATATATCAAGAATGAATAGATCAAAGGCAGTGAGATGACAGGTGATCAATCAAATGTCAAATCAAAACTAGCAATCAAGTGGAAAGCTGATTTTTCAGTGGGTGGGTCTGGCAGGAGAAAAATGAACTTTCATATTACACTTCCGAGAAACAAAACCCCAGCATACTATTAAAAAAGCAATTAAGCAACCCAAAAGAAAAAAATATCATCTAGAAGGTCTATTGTACCATTAACCTGTTTCTCCCCCCTTTTTTTTTTTTGGTGGGGGGGTAGGGGTAGGAATTCAGGTGGGATAGTTGCTATCGTACAAATCAATTTACAAAGTTTGCAACTTGCTCTGGGCAAAGAAAATCCAGAGCTGTTTCCATGTTCTAGGGGCATTTTTTTCCAGCTTTTTTTTTTTTTTAAGAGAGTTGATCTGATTTCCAAAAGAGAATCCTTTTAGAAAACATATTCAAAGGTTTATTCGTTTCCTAGGGTGGTTTTTTTCCACCTTGGCGATCAAAGCTGAATTCATAATTCTTGCCCCCAAGCCAGTCCCCAGCCCCGGGCTGGGTATGCCTCCCCTCCCGGAGCCCCAAACCCCATCGAGAGGAGACCTGTCCCTGGAGCACAGCAGCAACTGGCCCTCGCCACGCGAAGGGATGCGGGGGTGGATGGGCTGTCTTCCCTACTGAGCACCCCAAATCCTCAACCAACTTTGGCCTGAGAGGCAAGAAATTGTCTGGGAGAAAGTTAGGGGTGGGGTAGAGGGTGGAGGAAAAAAGTTTAAGGAGGGAAGGCTTGGTGGGAGAACTCCCCCCCCACCGACCTGAGCCTGGAAAGGGATGCATCTGGGCGGCAGCGAACGCGCGAGAGGATGGGGTGATTCGCCGGGCAGAGAGGGGCACCCCGAGCCAACTTCCCCAAAGCTTAGGGGGTGGCGTCCTGGGGGCCAGGGGCAAGGAGGGCGGGCGCGGAGCTCGGCGTCCCCGGGAACCCGGGCCGGGCAGCCCCGAAGCGGAGCATTTTTCTCTTACCTGCCGCCCGCTTGGGTGCCTGCTGTTTCCTCCTTGGCATCGCTCTACTTCGCTCCAGTCCCACTTCTGGCGCCCCAGCCCCAGCCGCGCGCGGGCCCGCTGTCTCTCTCGCCTCTCTGGGTCTCCTCCGCCTCCTGCCCGGCGGCTCCTAGGGCGTCACTCGGCCTCTGTCCCCCTGACGATCCCCCCTGCAACTCCTCCACCACGGGCCGGAGACCCCCCTCTCTGGGTGGCAGACACGGGTGGCTTGTGCCGGCTGGTTTGAAGTAGAGGTTGGTTCTGCCTTGTTTGTTTGTTTGTTTTGGATTTTTTTTCCTTTCTCTCTCTCTTTTTGTTTTTGCTTTTTGGAATTTTTTTTGTTTTTTTTTTTGGTTTTTTTGGTGACTGTTGAG
>PVIJ01010190.1:0-61796 GCA_004024925.1 Scalopus aquaticus | reverse complement strand
GGGGTACAGGCCAGAGGCTGGGGGAGGCGAGAGGGTTCACCAGAGACAGAGTGGGGAGCAGAACAGGCAGATCAGAAATACACTGCTGAGGGGAGCAGCGGGTGAGGCAGGAGAGGTCTACCGCACCATGTGGGATTCTCCCTGGCTGGGCATCGAACCCGCATCGCGCGCACTGCTGACAGCTCCACAGCACAGTGCCGAACCGCTGCGCCACCAGGGAGGCCCTTTTCCTCTTATCTTTATTAGCACAATACTTTACTTGTGTTCTTGAGGCCATGGCATTTTCTGACCACTTTTTTAAATTCGTCTTATCACACAGGTCTTGATATATAGTGATTTACTTGGGTTATTTTCTAGATTTTTTTTTTCTGTAATCTAATAAATATTTCCAGGTAGCAAATGTGTGTTTGAATTTCGATTTTTGCCTTAGTTATGTTACAGGGCAGCCCCGATATAAATGGGGTGCCTGCCTGTGGGTTCTTACCTGTGCGACTCCCCTTTCCTGAGGACCACCCTCTTACAGTTAATATTTCTATTTTTATTGAATTGCTTTCAGAGAATGCTGTTTAATATTTGTAGTTTGAATTTATTGAGACTTCTGGTGTTATGCCATTTGGTCATTTTGTTGGGGGGAAAAAGGACGTCTGCAACAAACTCTACAGGAAGGTTTATGGACCCCCCACCTCAGACCAAAGAGATTCAAGACACTAGGGGCCACTAATCCCTTAATTCCATCATCATCCAGAAGAGAGGATTACTGGGAACTGAGGGGTGGAGTTAAGCAGACATGTTGGCTATATAACAAGGGTTTTTGACCTTGGGGCTCTCTTGCTTCTTGCCGGGCTACAGCGTGCCGTTGGGGTTTCCAGCTCTTTGGATCTGGTAGGACGTATTTGGAGATTTATCTCTCTCCCTCACTTTCTCTTTTGTCCCCGAGTTATTCATTTTTTATTTCCCTTCCTTTTTGTAAATAAACCCTTTTATTAACCTTTTTGTGAGTGCCTGCAATTAATTGTTCTTATTACAAGTCCCTTTTAAGCGCACGGGTGAGAACCCACAGTCAGGCACCCCACTGTATATCGGGGTTGCCCTGTAACAGTTTGTTGCATTTCATGAACACTTAAAGATGTATTTTTCTTTTTCAGTTACACAAAATTTAGTATTATCAGTAAGAACTACCTTACTGTGTTATATAGATCTTTTATAGCCTAATAATAATTATTGTTTTTATACTTTGAAAGTTTTGTATGCTTTTTTAAAAAGTATCTGTTCATTTAAGAAAATTTTTTCTTTCCTACAGAATTTTCGTCACTACTATGCAATTCTTTCTTTTGTTTTCCCTGTACTTTTTTCTAATTATCTCTCAGCTTGCCACTGTTTCAGTGTGTTTGCAGTAAAGAAACAGTAGGGACTTTTCTACTATTTAAAAAATAAATTCTCGTACTATAAATAAGTGTTATTTATTATTGTGTAACAAATTTTCCTAGAATTTAGTAGTTTTAAAACAAATGTTTATTATTTCTCACCGTTCCTGAGGGGCAGAAGTATAGGAGCAGCTTAATTAGAAGATCTGGCTTAGGAGCTTTTATTCATATATAAATTGCAAAGAAGTTGTTGGTTGAGGTTAAGGTCATCTCAAGGTTCAATTAAGGTTGGAAAATGTACTTCTAAGCTCCACATGTAGTTGTTGGTAAACCTCAGGTCCTCTCTGACTGTTTGCGGGAGACCTCTGTTCCTCACTGGTGGAGGAAATAGAACTTAAAGGAAGGCGTACCACAAGATAAACCTGACTCACACAAGGAGGTGGGGGTAGAAGGAATCAACATAGCCACTAGAACAATGATAACCAAAATCCCCCCTAGGCACCAGGCCTAAGTTACAAAACATAAGGCCCAGGAGGAATCAGATGGCAGACCAGGGGTAAAGATAAGGAGACTGAGCCCATTGTAGAATCTCAGTCTCCTTTCTAATTCTAGTTAGTTGATAACAGAGGAGCCATCCTCAAAGTTGAGGCCCTCCCGACTGAAAGAAGATAATAAAACCTAACCTGCCCCCTCAAAGGGGCAACTCTTCCTGCCTACTCGTGTCTATGCAAGCGTCCTTTACTTCCCTGTCCCTTTCCCTAATAAACGTGTTCTTTAAGTATTACTAAGTCTCTGTCTTGTGGATAAACTCGCCGTGTGCCGCTGAGGGGAAGCTCTGGTGAAACCTTTCCCAGAGTGAACCTAAGGACCCCACTCTCAAACCCATCAACTCCGAAAACGACATCATCACCACATGGGCTTTTCTATAAATTTCCCAAAATGTCCTCATGTCATAGCAAATGACTTCTCAGGGCAATTTATCCAAGAGAGAGAAAGATAGCTGTGAAAGAGGAGGTCCATACATAGTGGAAGAGGAGACTTTTATCACCTAATCCTGAAGTGACTATTGCTGGAGGAGATACAACGCAAAATAAGATCAGAAATAGACCCACACAAGGAAGTGGGGGTAGAAGAAATCAACATAACCATTGGCACCCGGCTCCTGGGTTGCAGAGCATGGGTGGGCCCTAGACAGTGGTCTCTAGGGCCAGGGATATGGAGATTGAGCCCATTGTAGAATCTCCCGGTCTCTTTTCTAATTCTAACTAACCAGTAAACAGCCATCCTACAGGATGAGCCCCCTCCCAACTGAAAGGTTATATCAGTACCATCCCGACAGAACTGGGGGCAGCCATTTCTCTGCCCACCTGTGCCTATCCAGGTGCTTTCCTTGACCAACTCTGTCTCTCTGCAGGGCAGCGGCCTGCCTGTCTGCCCGTGACCTGCACCATGCAGGCCTCTCTTAGCAAACCTGCCCCTCAGTGGGGCAGCTCTTTCTGCCCACTTGTATCTGTACAAGTGTCCTTTACTTCCTTGCCCTAATAAAACTGTTCTTTAAGTATAACTGAGTCTCTGTCTCTTGGAGAACCTTGTCACCTGCCGTCAATGGGAGCTCTGGTGAAACCTTTCCCATAGTGAACCCAAGGACCCCGCTCTGCTCTCAAATCCATCGACTCTAAAACTACATCACTGTCACTTCTGCCACATACTATTGATCACACATACCAACATTGGTGGGAGAGGACTACACGAAGGTGTAAATATTGGGAGAACAGGGTTCACTGGTGGCTGACTTGCTGACCTACTTCCAAGAATAACAATGATATATTTTAGAGAGAAGAACTTATTTTCTTACAGTCAATACAAGGTATTTCTTTTTAAAAGAATGATGAGTAATGTTTGTATACTTATTTTTGTTGTGTTCTATGAAGAAAAGTATTTTTCTGTATTTACATTAAATTTAAGAGATGACCTTGACAAGTTTGTGATTGGGGTCATTTTCTTTTAATTATTATTATTTTTTTAATGTATATATTTTTATTGTTATTTATGTCTTTTACATTTTGTATTCCCCTGGGTAACCCACCACCAGCTCACCTGTGATCCACATCCGTGGTCCCTTGGGTCCTTTTCTACTCCATTTTGTGCTCTAACCTCCCCTCCCCCTATCTCCTACCCCCCACCCGCTGAGTGTCTCTCCTATTTGGTTTCCTTATAGTCCTGTTATAAGTGAAACCATTTTTCTCTTTCTTTCTGGTTTATTTCACTGAGTATGAGTCCCTCTTTTAACTCTTTTAATATCATTTGATATGTTACTAATACAAGACTTAAAGAATTTTCCTCATAAAATCTTTGAAAGGAAGTGTTTAGCTAAGTTTACTTATCAAGTGTTTCTTTGAAGGTAAGATTTATTTTTTCTCTCTAGATATCTCCCATTCAGTGGAGAAGATACCGCCAATGTTTAATAGAGGAGTAGCTACTTATATTTTTTTCCTTAATGCTTAGGAATAGGCAAGTTTTGGGAGTTGATGCTTTATTTGTAAGAGTGTTACAGGGCAGGGAGCGGGGCACCCCCAAAACCCCTAAACCTGTCCCCTCTAAATAAGTTCTGCCATCCCCTCTCCCTGTCCTGTAACAAGAGAGACTCTATAATAATATTAATCTTTTGTGGGTGGTGGTGGTGGTTCCTAGAACCTTTTGAGTATGATAAATACTATGGTCTCTCTAGAGAATTGCACTGATACATACAATGGCTATTTTGCAATTCAGAGAGACTGAGAAGATTGAGAACTCTTCCTTTCAAACCACAGGTAGGTTTCTGATGTTTTTTGAAGATCTTTGATTTTTAAAATATAAGGGAAACAATGTCTCTAACTCTAGTTGAAAGTGTGTATTTGTTTTCATTTTAATATGATTCTAAATCAACTATCCTAATTATTTTCTTTGTTTTTGAATTTTGCTATAGCATCTGGAGCATAAGAACAGTGCTTATTTTCTTCTTCTCCAAGAGAACAGAAAGAAATAGTAAGTTTAATTTCTAAGTTTTTATAAATGTATTTAAAAAGCCTATTTACTAGTGTACTGTTTTGTAATTGAATGGCAGGTCGTGAAATGGTGTATTGAAATGATATGGTAAATAGTGAAGAGTTGTTTACTGTAAAGCAAGAAGGGTTGAATGATCAAGTTCTATTTTTGTGTTCTTGTCATGTTTATTTAGATTTTTAAAATATAAAACAATAATGCATTTCTTTAATCAAGGAAAATGATATTTAATCTTTTAAAACTTATGTTACTACAGAATACAATATAGTTACACATCTTTTGATTAGTTTTATTTTTTGCACTCTTTTTAACTTCAAAATCCCTCAACTTTTGTTTTTATTGAAATATGCAAATTATGATAAAATCTGTCTTTGTTCTGTATTGTATAGATTTTAAAGATTTTGAGGTTTTAAAACTATGAGTTATAATTAACCAAAGATGTATCAATTTCCATTTTAAACAAACTTTGTGAATTTTTTCTTTTGATTTAACTTTCACTACAGAAAAGTTCAGACTTATACATAAGTAGACTGAATAATATAATGAACCTTAGTGTAGTTATCATAAAACTTGATTATCAACTCATGATTAATATTTCTTAGTTTTTACCCATACCCACTCCTTCTGTATTATTTTGAAGTATATCCCAGGTATGTCTGCCCATAGATCTTTAAAAAATATATAAACGCTATACTATTATCACACCTAACAAAGAATTCTTAATATCATAAAGTACAAACTATGAACACATTAAATTGCTAATTATCTCATAAATACCAGTCATTTTAAAAATACTTGATTCAGGATCCAAATAAGGTTTATGCAGATATGATTTTAAAACTGCCCTCCTCTCTTATGATTTCTCTTATCTTCTACCCAGTTTAGGTTCTGTGGTCTAGCCAAATGACCCTCCCCTGCAGACACTCTTGACTTTTGCTCCTTTTTCTGTTATCTGGCAAACCATATCCTACTTATGCAATTATTTGATTAATTTATGACTCACAAAACCCTTTGCTGGTTAAAAAAACATTTGTGCTTTTTTTATGCTGGACCCAGATTAGCTAATTTTTTAGAGGAAAATCACATAGCATACTGATCATACTTATTTTAAATCTATGACTGCAAATTTCAAAATAGGCGCTCAATATAGCTACCCTGACCTATTGTAATTCCCTGGTAAGTTCACGCTTTTCTGTTTGAGAACATTATTTAAAAGTGTATTTATCCTGGGCTTAACCTGTGGCACAGCGGTTAGGCGCCGTGCTGTGGAGCTGTCGGCAGCGGCTACACGAGTTCGACGGCTAGGAATCCCACATGGCGTGGCACACCTCTTCTGCCTCGCCCGCTGCTCCCCTCAGCAGTGTATTTCTGATCTGCCTGTTCTGCTACCCGCTCTGTCTCTGGTGGGCCCTCTCGCCGCCTCACGCCTTACCCCAGCTTGTATGTATAAATAAAATAAATCTTTTAAAAAAAAAAAGAGTGTATTTATCCTCAAATCACTAATAACTGCCTCCCTACCAAAAATAAAAACCTAACCAAAATAAAACCAACCAACAAAATATAAACTCAAAAGACATAAACAAAATACAGCAACATCTACCTGGCCACTCTCATATGACAGTCTCACTTTATGGAAAAAGTAGATGTAACACATGAGAGCTAAACACCATCTGGTACTCAGTATGTTGTCATCCATCATGTTATTCAGCAAGATTGACCTTGATCCCATCTATGGTAAACTCTCTGGATTCTAGATACTCTGGCCATCTCAAGAACTTTGCTTTTGCAGTCATCTTTTCCTGTGATTAGCCCCTCTTTTACAACATGTCTTCTTTTTTTCCCCTCCATTTAAAATTTTTTTTTATTATTATTCATGTTTTTTACATTATTGTGTGTTCCCCATAGGTTACCACCACCAGTTCATCCATAAACCATCACCATAGTCCCTTGTGCTCTTTTCTACCCCTTTTTGAGCCCTTATCCTCCCCCTCCCTTGCTGGATGTCTCTTTCTTATTTGGTTTGTGTATATTCCAGTTATAAGTGAAACCATTTGATATTTTTCTCTTTCTTTCTGGCTTATTTCGCTGAGCATTATCCCTTCTAGCTCCATCCATATTGCTGCGAATTTGCAACATGTTTTCATTGGATGTCCTTATTAGCATATAATTCTGCCTCAATACAATCATCTTACTCCATTTTTCCCCTTAATCTATCATGCATTTCTCTCTCCCCTTCAAAATTTTATCTTCACTTCAAATTATCTTGAATATTATTACTTTTAACCTTCTTTACTACTACTATACTTCTAATTCAAGTCACCATCTCTTGCTTGTACCTCTCCAGTAGTTTCCTAACTGGTCTATTTTTGAAGGATAAATCAGGTCTTGTGTTCTTAAGACTCTCCATGACATACCATTGAAACCAGCATAAAATCTGAATTCTTACCAACTTTCTGGCTTATGCCCATTTCTCTGATTTCACTTCCTGCCAGTCTCCTTGTTTCACTTTTGCTTAGCCACATTGGCTTTTTCCTTTACAAAATAGTTTAAGCTCCCTGAACCTCAGTTTCCTAATATATAAAATGGGAACAGAAATATTTGCTGTGGTAGAACTATATCATAAAAACATAAAATTCAAATATGTGCAGATGGTACTGATTCTTTCTAATCCTTATTCTTTTATTTTTTATTTTTATTTTATTTTATTTATTTTTTATTTATACATACAAGCTGGGGTACAGACCAGAGGTGTGGGGAGGCGAGAGGGTTCACCAGAGACAGAGCGGGTAGCAGAACAGGCAGATCAGAAATACACTGCTGAGGGGAGCAGCGGGCAAGGCAGGAGAGGTCTGCCGGGCCATGTGGGATTCTCCCTGGCTGGGCGTCGAACTCGCGTCGCCACTGCCGACAGCTCCACAGAGCAGCACTTAACCGCTGCGCCACCGGGGAGGCCCCTTATTCTTTTATTTTTCCTGCTTTATTTAATAGGCTAGTTGCTAGCACAATATTGAGTTGAAATGGGAATACCAAGTATTCTTGTTTAATTCCTGATTTCAGTTTGAAAACTTTTAATTTTTACCGTTAACTGGTTTGCTGTGGTTAAAATATACTTTTTTACTTGATTGAGGAAGTTAAGTTCATGGTATTGTTTCCAGTGATATTTAGGAATACAATAAATGCTGGAAGGAGATGAAGAAGTTTGAAATAAATATGCTTTCTGACCTTATTAAACTGACAAAATAATAAAAGACACAAGGAATTTGAGTAATAGTCCGTGGAAAAACTTCTAAGGAAATCAAATGTATGAATATTTTAACTTATAAATAGGCACATCAGGATGTGGTTATTATATAAAGGGCTTTTTTTTTTGGTAGAATTTTAGGGTTCCTGGGCCTCCCTGGTGGTGCAGGGGTTAAGTATCTGTGCTATGAATACTGATACTGGCCACCGTGGCATGAGTTTGATCCCTGGCCAGGGAGCTAACACATATGGCAGCGGACCTCTCCTGCCTTGCCCGCTGCTCCCCTCAGCAGTGTATTTCAGTAGATCCATCTGTTCTGCTCCGGACTGTGTTTGTTTCTGGTTAATCGTCTCACTCCCTGAAACTCTGGCCTACACCCCAGTTCTTGTACGCATAAATAAAAAATCTTTAAAAAAAAGAATTTAAGGTTCCTTTTTTATTTAAAAAGTTATAAATTAATTTGGATAGGTTTTGCATATATATTTAAAATAGACTTCATGAAAGATGTCTTGCAGTCTTAAACCTTTTTGCATAGTTAGATATATATATATACATATATAAAATATATAAATATGTACATATAAATATACATATATCTTTAAGCCTAAATCTATTAATCTTATCCTTGGTTTTGTTCTATATTAACTTTATTTCCTTTTTTTTTACCAACGTGTAACTAGTATAAAATAAGAGTAAGCCTATGAGTCAAGTTCTGCCACTGCCTTATATAGCTTTCTCTTCTAGTTCTTTGTTTTCATATAGAAACACAGCAGATTTTTGAAAATTGATTTTGTAGTTTACCACTTTACTGATTTATTATTTCTAATAGTTATTTAGTGGAATCTCTGATGTTTTCTCTGTGTATTATATATCATCTGCAAAAGTGATAGTTTTATTTTTTTTTCTGCAATTTGGATTCCTTTTTTTTTTAAAGAAAAGATTTATTTTTATTTATTTGTGCATACAAGAACTGGAGTGTAGGGCAGAGGTGTGGGGGATGAGAGGATTCACCAGAGACAGAGTAGGGAGTGGGACAGGGGGGTTAACTGGAATAACACTGCTGAGGGGAGCAGCGGGTGAGACAGGAGAGGTCTAGAGGTCTGCTGTGCCGTAAGTGGGCTAGTTCCCATTGATGGAACTTACAGCATAGCGATGATAATGCTGAGACCTAACCCCCTCCCTATGCCACCACGGAGGCCTTGGATTCCTTTTACTTCTTTTTCTTGCAAAATAACTCTGTCTGTAACTTCTAATACTATGTTGAATAATAGTGGTGAGAGTGGACATCTTGTCTTGCACCTGCTCTTAGAGGAAGTTTTCAGTTTTCCTGCCATTGAGTATTTTATTAGCTATGGATTTATCATGTGGCCTTTATTATGTTAAGTTTCTTTTATTGCTAGTTTGCTGAGTTTTTATCATAAATGGATATTGAATGTTGTTAAATGCTTTCCCTACATCTATTGCATTATAAAATCATATGATTTTTATCCTTTTGTTGATGGTGGCATATTATATTACTTGATTTGTATATATTGAACCTTTATTGCATCTCCAGAATAAATCCCACTTGGTCATGATGTATGGACCTTTTGATATATTGTGAACTTGGTTTGTTAAGATTTGGTTGAGAATTTTTGCATTTATATTCATCAAAAATATTAGTTCGTAGGGGTTTTTTTTTGGTGTGTGTATGAGATGGCCTTGTCTACTTTCGATATTAGGGTAATGTTGATGTCAGAAAGTGTATTTCAGAATGCTTCTTCTTATTTTTTTTTTGGAAGAGTTTGAGAAGGACACAAAGTAATTTGTTTAAAATGCTCTGAGAAGTTAAAACAAGAAGATCTCTTCCCACACAGATTTGCAGCAAATACATTATTGGGGCTCAAACTACAGTTTCAGCATACTTTTCATGCATTGATGAAAGTCAAAAGCAAATATCCTTATTCCAAAACTTATTTTTTAAAAAAAGATTTATTTATTTATGCATACAAGCTGGGGTACAGGCCAGAGGCGTGGGGCAGCGAGAGGGTTCACCAGAGACAGAATGGGGAGCAGAACAGGCAGATCAATGGAAATACACAGCTGAAGGGAGCAGCAGGTGAGGCAGGAGAGGTCTGCCACACCATGTGGGAATTTCCCTGGCCCGGCATTGAACTCTCAGCGCCACTGCCGACAGCTCCACAGCGCAGTGCTTAACCACTGTGCCACCAGGGAGGCCCCTCAAAACCGTTTTTATGTAGAATTGAGAAGCTTTCACTAATTGTCAATTGTAAGCGATTAATTTGCAATGATTGTTATATGATAAAAGGCAAATATCAGAAGAAACTGAAGAATTCTGTAAGTGCCTTTAAACATTAAATATGCTCAATTAAAATCATGTTCTCATGGATTAATTTCAATACTTAGTAGTACATGTTGGTGTGAAAAAATGTTTTCAAAAATAAAGTGCATAAGATCTCATGACAGACCAACAATAACAACAGATTAATATTTGTAATTTTCATGATGAGAAACACTAACTTTGAACCTTAAGTGAAATGTTACATCCCTCACCAAAAGAAAATAATTGCATTCTTTTCATTGATATACCTATGCTACAAATAAATTGAACTCAGTTATTGTTGTGTATGAATTTGTGTTAATAAAATGTTTGCAGGAATTTGTTCTAAAAGTAGCTCTATTTTGCCTTTTGACCTATAAAATTGAAAATATTTATTGTTTGGACTTTTACAGAAAAGTTTGCTAACCTCTGGATTAAGAGATAGCTGTTAAGCTATTTGGCTTGGTTTTATCTCACTAAAGAGAGTTTTTAAGAACAGTTTTATCTCACTGTTCTCTTAAAGATGTGAGCACATTTCCACCTCTTCAAGTAAAAAGTCTGTTAACACAGACTGTTGAAAGGAAGGGAAAGCCTATTTAATATATTTTCAAAATATTTCATTGTAAAAATCATCTTTTTATGTTTATTTATTTGGATTTTTACATAAATAATATACTTCAAATTGGGTATCCAGATGTTTGGTTCCCCAGAAGTTCAATGAAGAGGCAATAATTTTACTTATAAATTTAGTTAAACATTAAGAATGCTGCTTTAAATTCTATTTGATAAAATATTTAAATGAAATTAAGACTCTTCTTCCCTGTTGGTATGGTATTAATATTTATGACAATTAAATATTCCCAGAGAAAACTAGAAACCTAAAAGAAATTTATAAAGTAGTCATTGGCATTCATAAATGATGTCTTTTGAAGTATTCCACTATGCCAAGCTAAATAAGCAGACAAATCTTAGAAATGCTTAATTTTGAAAAGTAGTTATGTATTTCTTTCCTTTCTGAGTTCCTCCTCAGGTATATAATTATAGATTTTCAAAAGTTCTTTTTTAGTGCTCATTATTTTGAACTTTTAATTATTTAACAAATTATACACCTCTTTCCTTATAAGCAGAGAAAATATTTTTATTTCCATTGTGTGAAAAGAAATTTGGTTGTTTTTTTTTTTTTAAAGATTTATTTTTTATTTATACATACAAGCTGGGGTACAGGCCAGAGGCGTGGGGCGGCGAGAGGGTTCACCAGAGACAGAGCGGGTAGCAGAACAGGCAGATCAGAAATACACTGCTGAGGGGATCAGCGGGCGAGGCAGGAGAGGTCTGCCGCGCCATGTGGGATTCTCCCTGGCCGGGCGTCGAACTCGCGTCGCCGCTGCCGACAGCTCCACAGCGCAGCGCTTAACCGCTGTGCCACTGGGAGGCCCGAAATTTGGTATTTTATAAGTTAATGTTTGGGATGTTCAAAGGAAGGAAAAGTAATAGCCATGTTTCTGAAAACATAAAAAATACAGTTTTAAATATAGACAAGTATTTTATTTTTTATGTAGTGTCCATTTTTTCATACTTGACTTGTAGTATGTAATTAAAGCCAAATATATGAAGTATATATGGGTAAAGATAATTTTTGTGTACATCAGTAAAACTTAGAGAAATCCTGAAATGAGAAAGTTTTCTTGCAGTTGATTAATGTATATAATTTGGCATGGTTTTTCCTTATGTCTAAGTATCTTAGTAACTAATTTAGCTTTGATATAAATCTTGTTTTTTAGATGAAGCATTGGATGATTTAAAATCCCAGAAGAAAAAAATAGTAAGTTAACTTTTATTTAAAGTTAATTTATATAAAACTAATAAATTAAAACTGAATAATTAATGTTTATATGTTATAAGTAATGACTCTCCAGGGAACAAATATGCTTTTAGATAGCATTTTAATGATGAAGCTAAATTATGAATATTTTGCTAGTTAATAATGATTGACAAGAAAGAGTAACTAGATGGACATTTGCAATTCTGAGAATCTGTGTCAGTTGGAAGCTGAAGTAAATGAATTATACTGGAGGACTAAATAAGGCAGAGGGGGATAAAAAGTTGGGTGTCCAGGTTTATTATTAGGGCCATGAAAGGATAAAAAATTTATGTATGTCCTCAGATTTTTGACACTAAAAGGCCAGAAAAGATTGGTTATAAAAGACAAATTTAATATGAAAAGGCTGAAAAAAGGCGGAGGAGAGAGAAAATTTTCTTTTTTGATTTATTTAATTTTCGGTCAGTTTTGATCACATGAGTCTGTATTGTGGGGCCAATTAAATGCATCCTTTAGCTGTGTTGGAATAAGGACTAAGAATGAGAGAAGGACCCTAGATATTTAGAAGTTGATATAAAATAAGTAATACGTGAATTGAACTTGATGTTTTACTTGAATTTACATATCCTCTTTCATATAGGTATTTTTGAAGTGTGAAAATTTTTATTGATAGCAACATCATGTTATATGAAAACTTATTTAATAGAATTTAATCAGAGTCAAAAGATCAATGTATTTTAGTCTCACATGTAACAATTATATATGAAACTATTAAAAATTATGAAGTGTAAGATTAATGTTAAGAATTATTCTGTGACTTGATAATAAAAGATACTGTCTTGAAAGAAAAGTTTGAGGCTTTCAAGTACTTGAAAAGTAAAGGAAATTTAATTTAGAAAGAATTCCTTTTTTTTTTGTTTGTAGGATGCTGCTTCAATATTCTCTGAGCTATTTATCAAAATTGCACTGACATTCTTGATAGTCCTAAATTGAAACAGAAATACTCCCATTGTATCTTATTATATTTCTGGCATTATATACATTATGGAGCAGCCAGAAATTCAAGGTGAGGAAATACTGATTGTTATCATTAATATAGAAGTTATGATATGGTTGGTTTGTTGATGTGATAAAAAGAGGAGCTGGTAGTGGTGATCATAGCCAAACCATACCTGTCCCCAAATGGAGAAAGAGTAAAGTAGAAAGATGAAGAAAATAGGAAAATAACAAAAACAAAAACCAGAAGAAAAAAAAAATGCTGAGTGATGAGAAACCAACCCAATGTCAGTGTGGCATCAAATCATCAGAAAACAGAATTTTGGAGAACACGTAATTGAGGAAAAACTCAATAAAGTAACAGGGCAGTTTTAGAAAATTTTGTTAAAGCGCAAACCAAGCTATTCTCTTTTTAGTACACCTTGAAGGAATCATGACATATAAGATGTTCCTTCTAGCCCTGATGGTTGGGAAATTCACTTCAGGGCTCAATAGTTGTTTATATCTAAATGGTTCCTGAAGTATCAATATTACAAAATAATTTAGTATGGCATTTCTTTTACAGTATGACTAAAGAAAATAAGTTGGCTGCTCTTAACTCATTTTATTAATAGGGAACACACTTTGCATTGACTTGATTGTTCTTGGCTGTCATACTGTTGCTTTTATGAACTAATCTCTTGCCCAAGTCCTTAACAGAACCGCTTTATTTGAGTGGCTTTGCAGTTTGTTTAGAACAATGAGTGCTAAAGGTGACTTAGTGAGTCACCTGATATTGAAAGAAAAAATGAAGAACATAACGTTGAGCAAAACCTAACTAATCAAAACCAATTTTGTTTATTCACATTTAAATTCCAAGTTTACATTTATAGCTTTAAAAAATTGTTTTTCATTGTTGGAATCCTGCAGAAAAATAGCTTCATCAGTATAAAACTATCCAACTCGTAATCCTCTTTCATTAACAAAAGTTAATACAAGGTAAGATATACTTGCTACTTGTTATTTTACTAAAGGTGGTTTCCGTAGAGATACATCTCTTTAATCTGAATAGATTTGTAATTTGTAAAAGTGTAATTTGTAACAATGAACATGAATTAATAATAGATTAAAAAATTGAATTACTTAGAAAAATGAACTATATCTTATATTGTTTTAAGTCTTAAGATTATAATGTTTTAAATCTAAGAACTTAATAATAAGTATTAATGTATTAAAATTAGGAATTAGTCTTTATATATCGAAAAAAACTCCCAAGTATGTATATATGTATTTAGCCACAAATTTTGTGGTCTTTTAAAAAAAATTAGTTTTTAAAAAAGTCACTGTTAATAGGTAATTCCTCTTCATTTGTGAACATCCCATCAAAACAGCAAAATGAAGATCTATCAAAATATATGAGTTATATATTTGACCTCATTAAGTGACTTCACGAAGATTTCTTGCTTTATTTAGAATAGGTTTTCTAGGTAGTAATTCTTTTCTGGAATTTCTCAGGAAATTTTGGTTTCTGTAAGTTCTGAGTACCTACCATAAGGCTTTAGGTTGAAGATGCTTTTGTGTAATCTCTTTCAGAATTTGACCAAAGTCAATGCAAAATGAAAGCAGTTTTTCTATAGTTAAAAAAGTTGTCATAAAACAAAGCTCAAACATACTGCATAGGGCAATTAATGTTTTAAAATTTTGTTTCTAAAATGATAATTTAAATATTAAGTATTTATAAAAGTGTCTTGTGTTTGTGTTCTTTTAATGTTGTCTATGATGAAATGTCTATATCAGGTAGAAGTAATTTTTATATGCCATCAAAATATTAATCTTGTCAAAATAATGTTGATTTATAGTAACAACCATGTCTTTCTTTTCTTTTTGCAATTAAGAAATACCCTGAAACTTTTAGTGTAACGATATCATAGAAAAATGCTTCATTCTTTGTTAGATCATTCACTATTACTAAAAATACATAAAGATTTATGAAAAATGTAGAGTAATTAATAATTTAAGGAATTTTGATAATCCAGTTTCTCATTTCTAAGTGTGGGATGACTATATTGGGTATTTGGAAACACTGTTTCAGACCCATTCTGAATAATCGAGGTAACATTGAAGGTTTTTGTTGTATTAGGTAGTCTCGTAGACTCTCCTACATGCTGTACATGTTTAAATTGTACAATAATGCTGTGAAGGAAGTTTTAATATATCTATTTTAGAAAAGTAGAAACTGAAATAACAGACTTGCTCAGTGTCTTTTTTTTATTTTTTTGCTAAGAATGGAGATGTGCTTTGAAACTCAGATCTTTTCTGACTTCAAAGTTTCAAGTTTATGGTCTTTCCACTGATCAAAATTTCTATTTAAAACAAGTTGTTAATTTAAAATGTTGTGTTGGTAAGTGTGTTCATTAAGCTGTTTGTGAAAACTTTTTGTTAGAAGTAAATTCAAAAGGAGAATGGAATTTTTTAAAAAGATTTATTTATTTATGCATACAAGAGCTGGGGTGTAGGCCAGAGGTAATGGGGGGGGGAATGAGAGGATTCACCAGAGATAGACTGGGGAGCAGAACAGGTGGATTTACTGAAATACACTGCTGAGGGGAGCAGCGGGTAAGACAGAAGAGGTCTGCTGCTCCATATATGGGTCAGCTCCCTGGCTGGGGATTGAACTCATGCTGCAGTGGCTGCGGATAGCTTGATAGCACTGAGAGTTTGACCCCAGCACCACCAGGGAGGCCCTGGAGAATGGATTTTTAAAAGTTACTTGAGATAATTTACCTACACATAAACTCTAGTACTGGTTTTATGATGTGCCTGGAATCAGGGTCATTTGACCATGTGACATTTTGGTTTTGAGTTCTGTGTTGTTTTAAAGATCACAGTTATATCTAATCTTCTTTTTAAACCTAGTAATGGTTTTAGTCTAGAAGTGTGCTATCCAAAACAGTTGTCACTAGCTCCATGTAGCTTTTTAAACTTACGTTGTTCAAAATGAAATAAACTAGTTTAGTTCCTCAGTGGCACCGGCAACATAGCTTAGTGTAGCTACTGTATTGTGCAGATATAAATCATTTCCATCATTACTGAAGTTCTTTTGCCACAACACTTGTCTAAAACAAAAAATTAATTCATAGAGATCTACCCATTTTTGATATTTTGGTTTGGGATATATTTTATCATGACCTCTTTCTACACCCCATCCCCAGTATCTAAAGAGATGCTACAAACATTTCTTTTACATCAGAAAAATACTTGGTTGGAGAATTTATCATACTTCTGAAATAATTAGGAGAACATTTTAGTTTCACTCAGTCAAGTAAATCATTCATTTAAGCACTTATGTGCTTAAATGTTGAGTATTTTATGAGGAATCTATTAACTATTGTGGCAGCGTATTTTAAACTCTATTTTTCTAAATTGATAATGTGCTTTGCATTACATTTAAAAATAGTTGTCCCTTGAAATAAATATAATATTTAGTGAATCTTACATGGCTATCAGTGCGTATTGAGAAGGAAAAGTTCCCTTTCCAATTTTTACAAAAGCATTTTGTTCTACACATTAGCTATTTGTTATAACTATGACTGTCTTGTACTAAAGTTAAACTTTTTCTGATATTGGGCTGTAACTGCTAAACTGATAGTTTACTAGTGATTACTTTTTAAATTAAACCAATGTATTAAGCTATAAAGTGATTTGAGTACATTGTAAATAAAATGCTGTAATAATGAAGTATTTTAATTACCATCCCTAATGTGATCATAGAACTCAGTAAAATTTTTACTTAAATTCTTACTGTTTAGTATTTTTACTTTAAAATTGCTTGAACCTAAGTGAAAAGTGGGAAGCTTTAGCTTTTAAAGTCACTTGAACAAATTCCATGGCTGTTCTCCCAGTTAGTGAATTTCACTGCATTTGCAGTAAGCTAATTGCTTCTGCTAATAAATAATCTAAAATCAATGCTGACAGCAGTTAATTGGCACAGAGATTTTATTTTGTAAAGCTCTTGGCTAACGACCTTCTTTAAATTAATAGCACTAAATGCTATGAGGAAATAAATCTAAGGAATTGCCTGTCATTTGCTTGTCATGTCTAATAACTTCCAATAATGACGGCTGATAGATTTTTGCACATTCCATTATTGAAGTTGGTGCATGTAATTATTCTCCTCATTATATGTAAACAATTAGCAATATTTGGTATTTCCTTGCAGTAAAGCTGTTAAATACAAGTAACATATTAGAGGTTAGAAGCCATTTTAAAATCTGGATTTTAATTATTTGAATGTAGGAAGTCTTTCATGCTATCTGGATATATTATGTACTGTTTATTTTAAACTTTGTACATGAGCACTTTTGTGTAGGACTTATAAAAATAAGTAGAGTGTTTTAAAATGTGACAATTTATGGAATTTTTTTTTTTTTCAGCTTGAAGAAGTCATGGAAAAAGAAACTTATAAGACGGCTAAATTAATTCTGGAAAGGTTTGATCCAGATTCAAAGAAAGCAAAGGTAAGGATGTGATATCACTATTATTTTATTATAAATTACACATTTAATAGGTCACTGTAATAACATTATTGTAATTGACAGGAGATTGAACCGCCATCTGCTGGAGCAGCTGTAACTCCAAGACCTGGACAAGGTAAATAACTTTGTAGAAACTGCTGCTGCTGTTGGAAAGATCCATATTTACCCAAGTGAGTTCAAAAGTGTGATAGAGGTGTAAAAACTCATGTAGAGTGCTTTTATGTTAACTTATATTTGGTAATTTGAGATATGACTTGTATGATAATAAGTATTTCATTTTGATTTTGATAGGAATATGTTGATAAGATGAATATCTGAGATTCAATAAATAATTGGTTTTGAAAATTAACTTCACCAACATTTTATAAGGCTTCTCCCCATTATGTTATTATGGAAATTGTATCTGTACAATTTAATAATAAATAAATCATCTGTATGATTTATTTTTGAGGAATTTAACAATAAATTTTGAAGTTTGTTCTGAAATAACACTTTATTTACGAAGGGAATAAAATTTAGGAATGAGAAAAAATTGAATTACTGTTAGGTAAAAATGGTTCTTTATTTTGAGGTTGGGTTGTCAGATTATCAGTGAAACCAGCACTATAATATTAAATATTACATAGAATTTAAAAAGTCTTATTTTAAGTGATTATGTAGAGTACTCCTAAGACCAGCATGTCAGGAGATATTTTTGAGTTTACATTGGCTTTTCTCTCAGGGAAAGTGAATGACATTAGAACTTTTAGAAGTCTATTCTATTACAAAATTCTGTAAAGACCATGGTCACTAAATAAACCATAATAATTTTAGGTTTTCTAATTGCCGGGGCTGTATGGTAAAAAGCCTATCTTCTTCCTTAAATAGGATTTTTGGTTTATAGAAATATTACCTGGGTCTTTTGATAAAAGTAAAATTTTACTTATGTTTATAATAAACTAGGTGCAAATACATGTAGTGAAACACCTACTTTGATATAATTAGTTTCAATTTTTCTATAATTTATATTTCTTTTTGTAATTATAAAAATGTTTTCTGGCCTAGAGGTCAGGTTTCTATAATTTTTACATTTTGTATAACTGGTACTAACTTTTCATAAAGACTTTTTAAGTAACTCTAATGAATACATATTAAAATGATATTTTACAGACAGATGTTGCTGTTTGAAAAATATCTGTTCTTTTCTGTCAGTAAAAAAAGAACATATGTATGATCCCTTCGCTGACATTCTAAAGTATTTATTAGTATTTAGCTAACAAGTCATTTCAAGAATCTAAACTTATCTTTCCTTAGAAACTCTTGAAATCCAAATGAATACTTTCCTTCTGATATCATACAGTTATTATAGAAAACCTGTTGCTGGTCCCTCTGCTTTGATTTCCTGTGGCACTGCTTTTGAATATTCTTTTAGGGAGAATTATCATTTATCTATAATATAAATGAATTGTTCATTTAATAAATGTATTGAATAACTTATATGCTGACACCATGGGGGACAGAGAAATGAGTATAGTAAGGTTATTTTGTCCATAAGAAGCTTATCTATTTCTTATATCCTATTTTTTTCTTTTAAAGACCTTTCTTATGGTCATAGTATTTCTGTCTTCTCCAGGTCTGTAGTAATTAATCACTGTTAAGAATTTTTCCTTGGTCTTTAAAAATTCCAAATTATATCTCAACTTTAATTTTACTTTTTGAGACTTATAATTTAGTTTTGTCATTTACTCCTGTCAAATCTCTTAGGTTTCTAACATTTTTTTTTTTTTTTAAGATTTTATTTTATTTATACATACAAGCTGGGGTACAGGCCAGAGGTGTGGGGTGGCGAGAGGGTTCACCAGAGACAGGGTGGGGGGCAGAACAGGCAGATCAGAAGTACACTGCTGAGGGGAGCAGCGGGCGAGGCAGGAAAGGTCTGCCGCACCATGTGGGATTCTCCCCGGCCGGGCGTCGAACTCTCATCGCAGCTGCCGACAGCTCCACAGCGCAGCATTCAACTGCTGCGCCACCGGGGAGCCCCCGGTTTCTAACATTTTTATTGGTGACTTAAGTTAAAGTCATCTTTATTTCTTTACTTGAACTATTGTTCTCTCCCCTCTCCTCCCTTTCCCTCTGCTCCCCTCCTTTTCTCTTCTCCTTTCTTTTTTTCCCTTCCACTCATCCCTCTTTCCTTTCTTCTACCTCTTTCTGAACTTAAGTCATAGAAAGGGGGAAAAATACTAAAGAATGTGTATAAGTACAACTGTGACTCTTGAATAGATGTGCTTTTCAAGTGGAATCTAATTGTGATATCCTATTTTACTAGCTGTCTTATATGATTACTGAACTGGAACTTCGACTCATGTGTAGTATCTAGCTTTATTACTTAGTTCTTATTGATGCGTATTATACTGGTTTGTTTATATATTTTGAGGATTGTATTTGATTTGCTTAGGTTTAGCACTAAAAAGAATGTCATGTTTACTGGACAAATAACCCATCTAAATTGACAGCCACTCCCTTTTTTGTAATGACTTTATCTTTTGAAAAAGTTTTAGAGTTACAGAAAAATTGCAGTCAGTACAAAGGGTTCCCATATATATTTGTGCTGTTTCCCCCATTATTAGCATCTTAAATTAAAACAGTAATTTTGTTGACATTATTGAACCAATATTGATTCACTATTATTAGCATAAAGCCTATTAGTTTATTCACGTTTCCTTTGATTTTATCTCTTTCAATTCCAAGATCCTATCCATGATTACACATTTATATTCAATCTTCTTAGGCTTCTTCTGATTGTAACACCTTCTCAGACTTTTTGGGATAACCTTACAATTTAGCCCTGACCCATTTTTGTAAGGAATTCTTATGAGTGAAATGCTTGCTCTTAGAAAATTGGCATCACCATTTGCTATAAAGGAATAAGTGAGCAAGAGAATTAGGAGTGTGTGTGTGTGTGTGTGTATACATAATATATACTCAATAAGATATGGTGCTTAGGTGCATTTATTCAGTTCTAGTCTATTTATTCTATTAGTTAGCATTTATTCTCATTCTGTGGAAATTACGGACTGAGAGATAAAAAGACTTTATGTTCCTATTGGAGTAAAAAGTAATAAAGTTTTGATTTAATGAAAACTGAAATTTTCCCAGTATAAATTTCTTGATAGCTTCTATAGAATAAAGATATCTAGATGCTAGGGGATGGTGAAAAAGTAAATTTATTTTCAAGGTTTTAACTGGTATATAGGAATAAACTTGAATTTTATGTATTAATTTCTGATTTTTCATTGTTTTTCCCAGTAAATGTTTACTGTGTGTGCTATCTCTCAGGCATTGTTTTAGACCTTGGGACACAGTAGTGAGCAAGACAGACAAAAAAAAAAAAAGTAATCTGTCTCCCTTTGTTAAGGGACAGGGTTATAGACAATAAACCCTTTCTTTATACTATGTTAGGTGGAGGAGATAATACAGGATAATGAATGGGGAGTACCTTGTGAGGGTGGGTTTTAATAGGGCTGCCAGGGAAGACCACACCAATAAGGTGATATTTGATCAAAGACATCAAAGAAGAGAGGGAATGAGTCATGTAGATATCTGAGGGAAGGACATTCTAGACAGAGTAATCAGTAAATGCAAATATTGAGTGGGGAGCATACCCTCATTACTCTGGAAATAGTTAGGAGACCAGCAAGGCTGGGTAAAGGGAAGAGTAGTAGGAGAGACAATAAGAAAGACAGCAAGGGATCATCTCATGTAAGACTTTGTAGGGTGTAGACCATTGTAAGAGCTTCATTTTCAATTATTTTAAAAAATTTTTGTTTTGTGTTGAGCAGAGGAGTATTATGATCTAAATTGTGTTATTTAAAAAGAAGGTGACTGTTGAGAAGAGACTGCAAAGGGGGCAGAGGTGGAGGTAGGGAGACCACTTTGGAAGCTATTGCAGTAGTCTAGGTAAACATTGATGGTGGCTTGGACCGAGGTTTAGTAAGATTGGAGGTAGTTTAAGAAGCAATCAGATTCTGAATATGTTTTGAAAATAGAACCCAAAAACATCTCCTGATAAATTGGATTTGGAGTCAGAGAGGGAGGAGTCAGATATGACCTTACTATTTTGGCTTGATTAGGTAGGAGGATGAAATTGCCATTTACTGAGAAGGTAGAAACTGTAAGAGAATAATTTTTGGAATGAGTTGGAGGTAAGGTGATGAAGAACAGGCTTTCATTTTTGGATACATGTACTTGTGATATTAGACATCCAGTGGACATGAATATGGAGAAAGAAGAGAACTAAAGACCTCTACTGGATCTGTCTAATATCTGAGCATACATGTTCAAAATCAAAGCCAGTTCTTCACTACCTCACCTTAGCCTCCCTCTAAAAATTATTCCTCTTACAGTTCTTACCATCTTAGAAAATGGCAATCCGTCTTCTCAGTTACTGGCCTCAGACTCCTTCTTCTTCTGGAAGGAGAACTTTCCTAGTTCACTAACCACAGTTCAATACCTTTTTCTGGGTATTACAATATAAAGCTGTTAAGACTAGTGAAGAGGAACCAGAAAAGGAAACTGAGATGTGGACAGTGAGATAGGAAACCCAGGAGATTGTAGAGTCATTACATGGTAAAGAGAGCATATCTAGGTAGTGATCATCTTTGAAAAATACTGTTGCCAAGTAAGTTGAGGGTTGAGAATTAATCATTCATCTTCGAAATATTGAGATCCTTGGTGATCTTAAACAGTTTTGAGGGAGTAGTGGGGCAAAAGTCTGATTAGATAGTTTAAGAAAGTATGGTTCAAAAAAGAGAAGTTAGTGACAATGATGAAGAGACTATTCTTTTCAGTAAAAGAAAGTGGAAAAATGGATAGTAGAGGGGAAATCATTTTGTGTGTGAGTGAATATACTGTATGAAAGTAATTATAGCATGTTCTTGTGCTTCTGGGAATGACTCAGAATACATGGAATAAAGGATGGAATAAAGGGAAGAATTTATGGAAAACTGCATGAGGCTGCAAGAAGGGCTTGGATGTAGTGTACAAGTGGAGTTGGCCCTTTTTTTTATTGCACTAACATTGGTTTATATAGGTTTCATGTGTACAGTCCTATAAATAAACATCTGTATGTACTACATTATGCTTGTAGGAGTGTGCACTGCTTGTCTATAAATAGCAAAAGGGAAGAAAGAAAATATGTGCAGATACAAGTAATGGTGGGAATTGTCTTCTGTTTTTAATGTGTTTTCTTAATAAGAGGATAGGAAAGATATCGTGGCCTGAAGAAAAAGTATAAAATAATTCTCTAGGAGAGTAAGAGAGTAAATGGGCTAGGAAAATGTAGGAATTACATAGGACACTAAAGTTCACTTAATGGTCGTGAATTTAAAGCATGGTTTTATCTGTGTTTTCCCATTATGTTTAGTTGCATGGGTACAGGCCTGGGGTAGGCAGAGGGTTGGTTTTAACCAGGTTTAAGGTTTTGCCTAGTAGATTAGATAAAATGATAAAGGGTCAGGGAGATGAAGTTTGTATGCAAGGGAGGAATTATAATAATGTATTGTCGAATCTGAGTTGTTCATGAGGAAAATAAGGATGTGAGAGGAGGATGATGGGACAATCAAAAGATACTGGTGGTATATAAGGGTCTGCAAACTACAGCCTGCAAATATGCAAGAGATGTTATTATCTTGAGTTTAGGGTCAGTTTTACACTTTTGAAGCTAAAAAATCACAAAGAAGAATATGCAGCAGAAAACTGTATGTATTCCACAAAGCGTAAAATATTTAGCCATAACTCTTTATAAAAATTTTGCTGGGGCCTCCCTGGTGGCTGTGGAACTGTCAGCAGCGGCGACGCCAGTTCGATGCCCAGCTGGGCAGAGTCCCACATCGTGTGGCAGACTTCCTGCCTTGCCCGCTGCTCCCCTCAGCAGTGTATTTCTGTCGATCTGCCTGTTCTGCTCCCTGCTCTGTCTCTGGTGAACCTTCTCGGTGCCCCATGCCTCTGGCCTGTACCCCAGCTTGTATGCATAAATAAATAAATCTTTAAAAAAAATTTTGCTGACCCCTTTAATAATTAACGGATTGCATATATCCTTGGAGTTTAAAGAACAATAGAGGAATAAGTAAGCTGGAAAAATAATTGGCTTGAACTTGAAAGGGGTGCACTTTAATGGGAAGGTTTAGGACTAGAGTATGACAAAGAAGTGAATGACTGGAGTAGTCTGAGGCTGATAAAATTTTTGGAGGATCCTGTCTGATAGCTAAAAATAAATCTTTAACAAACTGTCCTGTATTTGTTTTAAAAGGAAGCAGCCTATACATTCTTTTTTATCTTTGTGCCTAACAAAAAGTCAATTGTATCCTGCCATAACTAAATTTGAAATCAATAAGTATTGTAGAAAATGGATTAGAACTTCTTATTTAAGTAGGTTTTAAGAGTTTACTCCTGTTTTATGGCGTATGTGGAAGATTAAAATAGAAGTCATTAATCATTTTTATCTCCATAGCAAGGGAAATAGTACATTCACTTTTTTGGGATTCTTAAGTGTCACTGTTACACTTGTTATTTATTGTGTAACAACCCTCACATTTTTACCCCCCAAATTGTGTGACTTAAAACATTTGTTTGTTTAGCTCATGAATTTGTAGTTTGGTGGGAACAGCTATATCTGTCTCATGATGTCAGTTGAAGATACCTGATTGGGTATGGGGGATCTACTACCAAGATGGTTTATCACATAGTTGGCAAGTTGTGATCCTCTCTGGACCCTGGCTACTGGGTCCTCTCCACATGAACCTCTCTAATGGGGTCACTTGGACTTTTTCCTAATGCAGTGTTTGGGTTCTAAAATCACACAACCCAAGAGATAGAAAGTATATTCTGCACAATAACAGAGTATAGATTCAGGAAGGGAACATAGACATCACCCCTTCCCCTATTTTATGGGAGGCAAATCAAAGAAGTTTGGACTCTTTAAAACTGCCACTTTGTACCTCAATATAAGTAACAAAGATATTTTTATCCAACTTAAATATCTTCATTACCATAAGCCCTTCTTTCCATTCCATCATTGTGTTTAATTCCCCCCCTTCTTAAACTTTGTTGGTTCCTTTTTTGTGGCACTTGCCCTGCGTTAATGTATTGCATAATCCTCTGTTAATCTTTTCTTGCCACTTCTATATGTAACCCTGAATCACCCTCAGTTTTGCTTTGCCTATAGTGATTAGTTAATAAGTGTGTTGATTTAAAGAAGAGAAAAGGAAACTTTTTTTAATTATTCATGAGTTTTGTTTAAATGTCATATAATAGTGATTTACTAAATTGTATCTTGGTAAATTGTGAGTTGTGCAAGTTGTTTAAAGTTGAGAGAGGTAGAAGACAAACTGGAGTAAAAATAAATCATCAAGGTCATAAAAAAGTAAATGTTGTGATAAGGAACTGTACAGCAAAATCTATTCTTAATTTAAAATGCAGAACAACAAAAAAGTAAACTCAAGGAAAGGGTAGCAAATAGTGTATATCATTAGAAAATTTTCTTCTTAAAGATAGCTTCAACGTTGAGATTCTTAATGCATCAGGCAACAGAATTTCAGCTGACTGACAATCTTAATTCCGACTACAACCTTAATTCCCCTTGCATGTAACATAACAAATTTACGGTTCTGGAGATGAGAACATGGACATGTTTGGAAGACCATTCTCCCTGCTATACCGTGTAAATTGAATAATCAGCAGTTGGATATTTGTTATTGAAACACAGGAGGAAAGTAAATTCACTACATAGACCTTTTTTAAACTCATCTTTGTACCATTTACCATGCCACTTCCTGGGACCACAAAGATGCCATTCCTGGCTCTTAACTCTTTTAAAATATACTAATGATCATAACAAAGGTCCACTTCACTTGCAAAGGTTAGAAGCAGCAATTTGGTAGCTTGAGGGACTGTAAATATTACCATATGCCTGAAAAGGGGAGGTAGGATTTATTTGAGAGAGGGATAATTAAAGTTGAAGTGCAGTAGGGATGGCATTCACTGTCACATTCTGCAGGGCATTGAGAAAGTAGAAGACAAATGAGGCCATCAAATTTGATAGGCTGTATAAATGAGTGAAAACATTGTCTCTTATTTTACTTTGAGACTTTTGGCAAGTTATTTAAGCTTATTATGAGCTTCAGTTTCTTCTTTTGAAAACTAGGGACAGGGGTTATTTCTAAGAGTTGGTCTAAATATTGGATGAAACTAGTAAGTTCATGAAATTCCTAGCAGATAATAGGGACTTGATAAAGAATAACCATGAGAATAACAATAATGACGATGTTATAAGTTTAATTGGTAACCAAAACAATGATACTTTCAGCTATGGGTGATGCTGTGGTTGCTAAGAAGGACAAAAGCCAGATTGTATTGGGTTGAGGAGTGAAATGTTGAGATCAGAAAGCTTTGCCCCTAAGGCAAGGAAGGAGTCATTTTTGTTAATAAAAATACTATTGAGAAATAAATTTTAGTAGGAAAATAGGACAGCAGCTAACTTTAAAGAAGCTTAGTCAAGAAGGATGTAAAAATGATATAGTGAATGTAGACTTTAGAAAATGTTGAAAGTAAATGGAAGCGATGTCAGATGCATGGTCTTTATTATTTTAATTATTTAAAGGAATCATTTAAGTCAATTTAAATAATATAGATCTGAATTTATATTAATTCATAAGTAGACTATCCTAAAGATATATCCCTAGCCACCTAACTACATCTATTAATCACATTTATAACATGCCAGATTCACATTTTCTTTCTTTCTTTTTTTTTTAAAAGACTTATTTATTTATGCATACAAACTGGGGTGTAGGCCAGAGGTGTGAGGGTAGGGAACGAGAGTATTCACCAGAGACAGACTGGGGAGCAGAACAGGTAGACTGACTGAAATACACTGCTGAGGGGAGCAGTGGGCATTACAGGCGAGGTCTGCTGTGCCATGTGGGAAGCTCCCTGGCTCGCGCTGCAGTGGCTCTGGTAGCTTCGTAGTGCTGCGACTTAACGTCTTGCGCCACCAGGGATGCCCAAATTCACATTTCTTTATATGAATCAATTGTAGTCTTTGAGTTTTTTTTTTCATTACTGAAATCCTAGTTATTGAAAATTTTCTTATGAGGCTTTGAGGTTTTTCTTTTCATTACTGAAATCCTAGTTATTGAAAATTTTCTTATGAGGCTTAGTAATGGACACAATAGTTCAGAAAGCCTTTGACCTGTGCTAGTAAAAAAAAATGAGGATGGTCTTTGTGGTTCTATCAAAACTCTTAATTTTAAAGAAATTTGAAACCCAAAGTGGTTAAAAGTTTACCTAAGGAAGTAGAGCTATCAGCTGGGATATCCAGGCCTCTTAACTATTCTGTGATATTTTCTCTGTTATAGCTTACTGTCAAACAAAGATATAATGCTCAAAAAATGAAAAATTAGTATTTGAAAGCCTGATACATTAAGAGATGTTTATTCACATCAGAGAATGTTCATCTCAAGACTTATTTAATAGCAAGGTAGTGCGATGGATTCAACTTTCTATATAAATTGTGAATTTACACATTTAAACAATTTCACAAAAAAATAGGAAAACATTAATGAGCATTTTAATTGCTTTAGAAATATGAGATTGATTAGTTTGTTATTTATTGTAATGTCTGGAATATTTAGATGTACACTGCTTCTACTAATAGTATTGCTCATTACTTTCCCTGTGCTCTGACTGAACTCTTTGTGTTGATCATCTCATTTAATTTTTACAATGCCGTGAGAGTATTCTCATTATGAGGGAGTTGAACTGAGATATGTCATCCACTGGGAAAAGGCTGTATGTGCATTTGATAAACAAAATGGAGCTAAAATTAAATGGAGTCAGTTTAATACCATAGTCTTTGATTTCAACAACTCTACTGTTTTATCATTATTTTAAACTGTTTCTTTTACTTACCATAATATAGTTTTTAATCTCACCTTGATTCTGTTTGTTTTCAAATTTAAAATATAGGCATATCCTTGGTGAAATGATTTTTATTGACTTACTGATAAGAATGTTAAAACATCCTCCAGTCGAGAGCTGACCTTATGAAACACTTTTTATGATAACTTTACCAGATTGATCTGGAATATTGGGTAGATCTTTTGTGATGATGGTATTTTACATTTAACTGCAGGAAAGATTGAAAATAATCAATACAACCACTTCACTGAGTACTAGAAACTTTTTGGAGTAATTATAATAGAAAACATTTGTGACTGGCAAGAAGCTAAAGGTCCATACATCTTAGATATTTTATTATTTTTCGATCTTAGATGTTTTAAATTGAGACTACCAGAATATTTCATAATACTTTAGCAAATACAGATTTGTGGTGTGTTATTAGCTATTTTAAGTTGCTGATTATGTTGTAATTCTCTGTTATCTGCTTTTCTTTTGAAAATGATGAAACTGCTTTCTCTCCTTTATGACTTCTCTATCATTTCCCCCTTTTATCTACCTAAAATTAGATTTAGAAATTAGTAAGCTAAGTTACTTTTATAGAAAGTTAGTATGGTGCCCTTTAGCGTTTGTTATAGATCTCACCTTTTAGTAGCATACAGGTGATGTTAAAAGAGTGTGTCAGTTAATTTTCATGTGGAAAAGCACATTCAGAGGAAGCAGTCTCAAACTTTTGCTCAAGAAGTAAAAGGAGGGGCCTCCCTGGTGGTGTGCATCGGGTTAAGCGCAGCACTATGAAGCTATCCAGAGCCACTGCAGCACGAGTTCGATACCTGGCCAGGGAGATTCCTACATGGTACAGCAGACCTCTCCTGTCTCCCTGCTGCTCCCCTCAGCATTGTACTTCAGTTGATCTACCTGTTCTGCTCCCGACTGTGTCTCTGGTGAATCTTTTCACCTCCCCACACCTCTGTCTACACCCCAGCTTGTATGCATAAATAAATAAATCTTTCAAAAAAGAAAAGGAAAGTAGCTACTTTTAATACAGTCTTATGAATGTTAAAATTGTATTTATCTGGGAGAAAAATGTCATTTTTTTTGAGTTATGATTTACCCAAGAGTTGGCTCAAAAATAATTTACAATATTTAATACCATGTTTTTATTTCATTGACAATTTAAATGATCAAATCTTAATGTGATTTCATTGATGTTAGTACCTTTTGTAGCATTTAATGGCTTTTCTAATGTGTAGCCATTTATTAGGCTGTTCCTTATGACTAAATGATAACTAAGAGCCCAACTAATTTGCAGGATCTCCTTAGGACTAGTTAGGATGTGATTAGTCCAGGCAAAATCTGAAATTTTCTATGTAAATGGCTTGGAAAATAGCAGAATATAAAGACAACTCCATTTATATAATGGTGACATGCTTCTAATTTATTATTGCAGTAACTTAGAGACTAAATTAAGAACCAGTGAAAAACTTAGTTGGCCCCAGTAATTATAGTTAAATAGTCATTTGAAAATACTTAATTGTGTGAAAACACTGTCATCTGAAACATTATGTACTTAGCAAATGTGAACTCTCACTTTATAGACATTCTCTTTTTTAATCCTCATAGCAATTGTCTGAATTAAGATTATTATCTTTATTTTATAGATTGAAGAAACAGGTTTAACACATCTGAGGTCATATAGCTAGAACCAGGATTCTAACCAAACCTTTCCAATTATAGGACCTGGTTCTTAACTAGATCTGTTCTTAACTGAGATCTGATGCCAGAGCTGTACTTTTGATTGCAGTGAACTTTTAAGAAAATCTTTAACTATCAGATAGTCATGCAATCATGCCAATTAAAATGTAGCTGCTTTAGTTTTAGCTTACTGTTTCAGGCATTGTGGTAATTTATGATATATAGAATTAAAAATCTATAATGCTTCTTTACTTGAGATCTTAACACTGACATTTGAGGAAGATATTGGTGGAGATGTTTTCATGTAGGGGAGCATGAAACTTTCTGCTAAGTAAATATAGTAAATGGCTTTGAGGTTTACTTTAAATATTTGTTGTTTGGAGGAGGGGACATCACACTTCTACTCAAGAGAAACGTTTTTATAGTCCAGAGGTCTTTAACCCCCCACTTCCATACCTATCATGCCTTGAATTTATAGAGAATGGGTTCTAGCAGCGCATACTCTTTTCCATTGGTTCTCACAAAGTGTGTTGAACCCAACTTTACCTTTCTCTTTGACTTCCTTATTTTTCTGATGATTTTTTTTTTTCACACAGGTTTCAGGAAACTATCCCAGCTCTTAGAGTGCTTGCTATGCTCAATATGAGCTATAAATTCTCTTAGTAACAATCTTGCCTTTGTTTGTTTACAACAATGCCAACTGCATGCTGGTCAACATTGTAGAGACTTCCAGTTTTGCTGTGGTAACCTTTGTGGGGCATTTCTTTTTGAATAGTGCCCATTCTTTTGATGTCTACTTGTAGATTCACACATGTGGTCAAAGGAACAACTTCCTATTTTCTAAAAGGCCTAGAGAACATGTAGCTAGTGCCTCTCTAATTTCCCTTTGTGTTGGTCATTTTGTTGATATACTGGGAGATGGCGGTTCCTGCTGAAAGGACCAGGATATACTTGTGCACTCATTTCCTAGATACCAGTTTTTTTATCTTGAAAAAAAAATCAGTTTTGAGTTTTCACTGCAAATTCTGATGAGCTTTCTTTATTATAAATTAGGAAGAATTGCTATAAAAGACATGACATATAATTGGGTGATTATTTTATTTGAGTGCCTTTTGAAAAGTCATAGATTGACTTAAATCAAGATTTGTAATGGCATAGTGATTTTTGAATATTATATTTTAGAGATTCCTTATTACAAGCAGGTTTAACACTACAGATGCCTATGGTGCCACAAAGCTTTATTAAATGTAAGTTATTTTGGTATTGGTTAACATGGTATATTGTATATTAAATCTAATATAGGCTTTTTATTACTTCAGAGATTCGTCAGCGAACTGCAGCTCAAAGAAATCTTTCTCTAACACCAGCAAGCCCTAGTCAGGGACCACCTCCACAAGGTCCAGTATCTCCTGGACCACCAAAGGACTCTTCAGCCCCTGGTGGACCCCCAGAAAGAACTGTTGCTCCAGCCTTATCTTCCAATGTGTTACCAAGACGTCTTGGATCCCCTGCTACTTCAGTGCCTGGAATGGGTAAACAGAGCACTTAATGTTATTTACAGTTTATATTGTTTTCTCTGGTTACCAATAAAACGGGCCATTTTCAGACGGTATGGAAATGGCATTTCATTTGGAAATAGCAGAGCAGTTATCTGATTAAGCAGGAGTTCCATATTCAATTAGCCATAACTCTTTACAGCTGGCACCTTGTGATACAGAAACCTATTTCTTGAGCTCATTTAACTGTTATGGCTTCTTTGTTTAAATGGCAATAAAACTTTGTAGTATTCTGTAGTCAACAATATAGTATGTCTTTATATTCAGCTTTAGAATTGCTCTAGATTTATATAAAATGGAGGTGGAAGAGGACCTTTTTGGAATATGTTTATGTTTTTTGCTAAACCCTCTACATATATTTTTAAACATGACAATTATTTCAGGAAGAATATTCCTGCATAGTGATATGCAATACTGATTTTGTTAACATGGGCTGGTAGATTTTTCTTTTTTAAGTCATGAAACCATAATATATCCTGATAGATATTTTAGCATAGTTGCCTTTACTACTATTTTACCCCTTTGAGAATTTTCACTTCTCAGAATGGTAGAGTTCTAAGGAAAGATCCCATTTTGGATTACAATAGATTATATTACCATGTAGTTTTCTTTTGGAGTATGACTGAGACATGGAAGTCCACTGCTTCAGCAAATAACATTTCCATGTCAATTCTTGAATATGATAGTAAATTATCTTATGTCAGGACATTAAATCTAATTTAGATTATTTTGGTGCTTCATGACTAATTACTAATATGTAACTTTTAATGATTTTGAAGCTATTAAGTAGGTGATATCCGGTATTCAGGACATATATGTAATAAAATCAGTCAACATTCTAAATGTTAATACAGTAGATTTTTGTCTTGCTTTTATTAAAAAAGCAGTATAGATTTTAGAAAACTATTCATTTATAAATAAAGCTGACACAATGTATATAAATCATGACTTTTAAAATAGTTACTGAAAAAATACTTTTAAATCTGACATGTTTTTTGAAATTAAGGAAAATTGAATTGCTTGAAAATGCCACATGTTTCAGTAATCTGGTTGATTTAAGATACCCAGGATTTTTAAAGTAAAGTTCTTAGTTGTCTAATGAAAGTACTTTTTTGAGCGGAAATGTATGCATTACATATATTTTTGTATCTAATTAGCAACTTATAGAAAGTAGTAAAAATGTTATTGTATCTATAGGCTTAGGGTTATATGAGGCACAATGGCCTAAATTTTGTGATCATGAAAAAAAAAAGTTTTTTTAAGATTTAAAAAACAGTTGTAGTTGTACATTGCCAAAAATATGAATGAGTTAAGTGATTTCTTATAGAGAAGATTAATAATTCATTTTTTCATTATGCCATATTTATGGAAGAGATTCAATTTAATGTGTATTACAACAGGGCTTCCATATGTTTGAAAATTAATAACCAGCAGGTACTTGATAATTTGCCAAGCTGTGTGAGAATGACCAGTATTCCTACAATGATTGCCCTTGTTGTTTCTGTTAATTACTGTTACCCGTAACAGCAGGAATATGAAGATGCATTATTTTTAAAGTTATTACTATGCAAGGGGTTTAAAACATGAAATCAGTTTTATGTATATAGATTCCTTTATGGACCCTTTCATTTTAAATTTGTAGAAGGAAAATATTCCAGTAAAAGTTAAGTTGGTCTACATGCTTTCAAAATTCAATTTGGCATGCTTATTCAAATTGGAAATTTATAATGAGGGATGACTTTTTTATTGCTTTTTTTTTTAATTGAGGTAACATTGGCTTAGAACAATTCAGAGGTAGAGGTTTATACCTCTTCAGATATAGGTTAACACACCACACCCACCACCAAGCCACCCAGTGTCCACCACAGTCCACTGGGCCTCCTCTCTTTCTTTTCCCATCCTGCACCCACCCGCTCTGGTACCTTTTTCTCCTTAGTCAGATTTCTAGAGTGTTTTGGTTTAGTTTTATCTATTACTCTGTTTTCTTTCTCTGTATTCCACATATGAATGAAATTATCCAGCATTTGTCTTTTTCCTTCTATTTCTGAACATAATCCTGAGGGATGATATTTAAGGTTTGCACTCAAATTTACTTATTTTTTTTTTGTGATAGTAAGTGAATATTGTTAGACAAGTAAGCCAATAACTTATCTGATAAAATATAATATAAAATATATTCTAAGATATATTCTTACATAAATATATGTATTTATCTTATATTAAAATTATATTTAATGTTAAGTTATTCTGGAATCTGCAGTTCATTTACTAATAGCCATAATTTTGACATCAACTACCCTTTTTATTTTATTTATTTATTTTTAAAAGATTTATTTTATTTATTTATGCATACAAGAACTGGAGTCCAGGACAGAGGTGCGGGGAGTGAGAGGATTTACCAGAGACAGAATAGGGAGCAGAACAGGCAGATTGACTGAAATACACTGCTGAGGGAAGCAGTGGGTGAGGCAGGAGAGGTCTGCTGCGCCACGGGGGTCAGCTCCCTGGCTGAGGATCAAACTCATGCCACGGTGGCTTGATCATCCTGTGATTTTAACCACTGCGCTACCAGGGAAGTCCCAACTTCCCCTTTTTAGATGGTAACAGCCTTTAGGTTTGTGATTATTTACAAACTTTAAAACTAACCCTTGAAAACTGACCATAGATCCGAGGCACCCAGGAGGTTAAGGGAAGGAGGAAGAAGATTGGCAGGAGGGAAAATGGGAAGGAGAGCACAGTGGACTATGGTGGAGGACTATAGTGCTTTCTTTGGTGGTTGGAAAACTGTGGTGACAACACCTGAAGGGAGAAATCCTATATTGTGAAAAAACAAATAAAGATATAAAATAGTGATATGTCATTAAAAAATAAAATAAAATATGTTTCAAGATATTAAGAGTAAACTTTTTCCAGTGTTTCACCTTCGGTCTCAGAAGAAACTACTACATTACTTAAAGAATGCAAATTACCCAGATTTAGGGTCATCTCTAGAAATAACCTTTTTATCATAGAAACCTATCTTAAGGCGGGGCAAACATCTATGAGCAAGGTTTTGTCACATGAAGGCATCTCCTCCTCATGAGGCCCTCTCCTTAATGTTGTTTTCTGGCTTGCTTGTTTTCAAATGAGGAATCTATTATTCTTTGTTTCTTTGTACATTATGCATCGTTTTCTGTTTTAAGATTTTCTCTTTATCACTTGTTTTAAGCAATTTTATTCATGTCTTGGTACAAAATTATGTTTCTTGTGCTTGGGATTTGTTGATATTCTTGAATCTGGCAATTTCTAGTTTTCATCAGATGAGGAAAATTTTTATGCATTCTTTTTTCTTTTCCTCTTTTCTTTATGAACTCCAATTATATGTACATTAGGCACCATGAGGTTGCACCACACCTTGCTGATGATTTGTTCATCTTAAAAAACATCTAGTTTTTGCCCAGTGTTTTTATATGATTCCTACTGCTATACTTCATGTTTCCTAATAATTTTTTCTGTAATGTCCAAACTGCTATTCATCCGTCTGTCGATTTTTCATTCTAGATGTAGCGTTCATTTGTAGAAGTTCAACTTGGATCTTTTAACTTTTTTCTATGTTGAATCTTCCCTCTAGATTCTCAAGCATATTTAATATAGTCATAATAAATGTTTAGATATTTTTGTTTACTAATCTTATCATCTCTGTCATTTGTGGCTCAATTTTGGTTGATTTTTCCTCATTATGGATTGTATTTTATTTTATTTGTATGTCTTCTAATTTTTGGTTTGATGCCAGAGATTGGAATTTTACTTTACTGGATGCTGGATATTTTTATATTCCTATGCAAAACCGAATACTTACCCAGTGACCTGTGAATTATGAAGTTTCCACTCTGGGTAGTGGGGACATGCACAAGTTTCAGCTCCTCGTGGGCACTGTTTGCTTGAATATTTTTGGGTAACTCTTTTCCTGCTTTCAGGTAGTGTCCTCACATGCTGAACCAATTCCGCTCTCTACAGATCTTTGGTATTCTTACTTTGTGTATTCTCTCCTATCTGGCACTCCTTTCTGTGAACTCAAGTTGCCTTGACCTTCCCAGAGTTCCAACTTTCTCTCTTCACCTCAGGGAGGCTGATGCATTTTACCTAGGTTTTTTCTCTGAGCTGCAGCCTTGAAACTCCCCAACCAACAAGCTGAGGCATTTGTAATGTTCATTTTATTTGCTTTTTATCTGCATTGCCTGATAGTGTCTTTAAAATTGCTATGTCATAAATTTTGCATGGTGTTTTATTATTTTAGTTGGGAAGGTAAATCTGACCCATAACTTTATTATAGTACAATGTAGAAGTCCCCTAATTTATTAGTATATAAGCTTTTAAGAATCAGGATGTTTTTAAAATTAGTTTGTACAGAAACGTACTGTCAATATTTAATAGATGATGTTGGTGGTTCTGATATAGCACTACTTCTTGTAGTGCAGTATTTTTAATGAAAATTTGAATGCTCTATGGAGATTTTTAAGAACCAGTAATATTTTTGTTTTGTTAAAGTCTTATACAGATTCTGATAAGCTGAGATGGTTCTTGGTGAGTTAAAATTTAAATGTACTTTATACATATAAATTTTACATGTATTTATTTACTAGGTCTTCATCCTCCGGGTCCACCTTTGGCAAGACCCATTCTTCCCCGAGAACGAGGTGCCCTGGATAGAATTGTTGAATATTTAGTTGGTGATGGACCACAAAACAGGTAATGTTTGCTAGAGTAGCAGATAAATAAAAATAAAGAAAAAGTTATTGGTTAGACTTTGTGTATCCATGTACTAGATGTTCTAGTGATTACATGTTGAGAACATAATGGAGTACTTTATAGTCCAGCAAAAAAGTACATGTTCAATGGTTTTTCAGTAGGAGTTTGGATAAAGTAGTTTAGATAAAATGTAGAAAAATGTATAATATATATAATAGAAAAATCTAACTCTATTATAAGTATACCAAATGATTGTTTTTAGAGAAATTGAATCATTTCATTGAAACTTAAACTTGAAGAGCTCAAAAGTAGTGAAAGCTTGGTAGGTTGTCAGAAATGGAGTTTATATGTGTCAGTACCAGACTTGGTGAGGGTGATAGTTTTAATAACAGTGAGGATAATTTGCATGTATTTGGGACTTAAAATTCTCAAAATGTCTTTCTAATTATTATCTTATTTGATCCTTATAATAATCTAGGAAGATAGATATGATGTAAACAGAGCAATTGTCATAATACAAACTTTTAGACATTTTGTAGATATTTGACAAGGTTATTGGTTAATATAATTTTAGTAAAAGGACTAGACTTTAATATTAATGTAATAAATTATATATTATTTAAAATAGACTTGTTAGATATGGATAGTATTTGATAAATGCATGTACAGAGAACAGAGAAAGAAAATATTTAGATAGAAAATAAGGAAGACTTATAAGTATAACTGGGGTAAATACAGGAATAATAATGTACAGAAATTAACCTTTGGGCTAGAGAAAATTAAATCCATTTCTTACTGTAAGACTTTTTGATAATAATATTGACTATGAATCTCTAAGCTATTCCATCTTTTCCAGTCCTACCTGACCACAAATTTGGGATCCCAAGAATATATGTTGGAAAACACTGAAACTTTAATGTTCTATTATCAATATCTTTCTGCTAACTTAGTAATGATACATTAATTTGACTGCTGCTTAGTTTATTTTTAGTTTGATGTATAAATTATATTTTTAAATGTTTGAAATTTGGCTCTTGTTTTTAAAGAATATTGTTTATTGTTTACTAAGTTGCATATAATCTGTTAAAACATATAACTATTTTAAAATGTAAATTAGCTATAATACTTAAAGTATCCTGTTCACGAATTTTGTCTGCATCTGTAACTTGTCTGCTCTTTTATTTTTGGATGTAGGTATGCCCTTATATGTCAGCAATGTTTTTCTCATAATGGCATGGCTTTGAAAGAAGAATTTGAATACATCGGTAAGAATCATTGTCAAGATTTAAATATTTTATGTTAATTCCTATGTAGTGACATTTATTTTAGATATCGTCTTTGTATATATTGTTCAGGCACATTTTTCTTACTTTAGAATACAAAGCAAAGCGGGAAAGACAATTCAGATTTCTTCCTTAAAGAATATGCAACCTCTAGGTCAGTTGTTCTCAAATTTCACTATGCATCAGCATCACCTGCAGAGCTTTTAAAAATTATGATGCCCAGCACCCAGCAATAAAGACTTGAATTGATTTGGGTTGGGGTCCATGGATCAGCACCTTTTTTTTTTAACCTGCTCAGATGATTCTAATATGTAGCCATTACTTAAAAACTGCTTAACTAAGTTAATTATGCTTTTCAGATATGACAGACAACATTTTCTTGGGCAGATCAGTCAGATTTTGGATTTTAAAATACCATATGATTCTAGTTATTAGAAATGTGATTTTTTTTACTGTACTATATTTAGATCATTATTAATACTGTTTTGCCATTAGTTAACTTGATGTATAACTTACTGTGTTTTGTGCTTTACAGTTAATGTTATAATTCTAACAAAGTAGAAAATATGCTTTAAAATTGGCTTTGACTAGAACACCTGCCATCATAATATTAAAATGACAGGTGGATTTCAGAAATGATAACTTTTTATTTAAGTAAATAAATACTTTTTGTAAACGTAATCTTTAATGTCCTTAAATTTTCTTTGGTTTGTGGTTTTATTTTATTTTTTAAATTCTCTGCAGCTTTTCGATGTGCCTACTGTTTCTTCTTGAATCCTGCAAGAAAAACCCGACCCCAGGCTCCACGACTTCCAGACTTTAGTTTTGAGAAACGGCAGGCAATGGAAGGCGCAAGTTCAGTTGGTCCCTTGCCCTTAGGCAGTGTGATTTCATCAGAGAACCAATTTAGTGAAGGTATGAATATGTTCAAATTTTGTCTCAATTTTGCTGTTTAGCAATAAAAGCATAATGCTTTTAGATAAGAATGGATTAAAGGATCTTATTTTTGTTGCATGTATATATCAGTTATTGCTCTGATAATAGCCTTCTGTGTGATTAGTATGATGTATTTCATTTTTAAAATGCAAGTTGTGTTAAGCAGCATCTAGCAACAACTAGGTAAACATTGTGGCATGACCTTGTCCAATAACTGTTGGGAGATCTGACTGATAATGTTCTTATTGAATCATTTTATTCGTCTTCATTTGAATGAATTATGAAACTACTTAATAAAGGTAAAATTCTTATAAAATTTGTAGCTAATATTAATGAAATAAGTTTGTCCCTATCGCTGGAATTGATAGATATTACTAGAAAGCAGGAAACTTTGAAAGTTTCTTTGCATTCTTTCATGACAATATTGATAGGAATTTTATACCTTTGAAATGATTTGTAGAGGCTGATAAGATTAACATTGTTAAGGCATTCCTTTGATATAGAACAACCTTATTTTAGAGAAACAGAATTTATCAGAATTCACTGGATTTTAGAACTCACGTTCGAGTTCTGTTTTAAGAATTCTAAGGAAGTTTCATGAAAATAATAGAAAACATGAGATGGAAGATCTGATTATTGCCAACTATTTTTTGTTCAGGAGCTATTGGTTAAGCAACTCTGGATTATGAAGATTGCTAAAATTATGACACAGGCACTGACATTGGTGTTGTAACTGGTTTAGGAAAAAAAAAATCCATATTTGAAGTTTAAATCATATAGTTGATTTAGCTATAGTTGATTTTAATTCTAAGATTTATTATTTTCATATATTTATTCTTTATAAAAGCTTTGAGAATTGAAAAAAATTGCTTTAGCTGAGAACAATATTGAAGCAGTAAATTTTCACATATCAGAAGTTTAGTGTGAAGATGTAAGTACCCTTTTAAACTTTGGAGAGTGAATCTAAAATACGTGTGTTGACTTGGGCTTGGCTTTTGGCTTACTAACAAATATCGAAATGAGTTTGCATACAGATAGCCATGACAGGAGGCTTATATACATCCAATACTGAATCAATACAGTCGTCTTCTCCAAGTCTGCAACATCAACTCCAAAACCAGTATCAAAATTTTTCTTAGGCTTAGGTCATGCTCTGAGCTGCATGCTATCACATGCAAATCATCTGTCTTGCCGTGCAACCTCTTGGAACTGAAAAAGGATTTCATGCTGAAGATGACTAGAGGAAAAATGGAAGTTGTTTACATGAGTAACTTGGCTTGTGAAAGCTAAAGTGAATATTTGCAAGCCAGTGGTTGGGGAAAAAAATGGAAAAATCGGCCAACAAAACAAAAATCTTGACAATGAGTCCCATTCTTTATGTCTTTTGCTAAGGTCAAGGTGGATAGTTAGCAAACAACACCCAGATATACCTTTCCTTCTCATCTAGTCTAGGAGGGGCAATACCCGAGATGTCTTATGTTCTGTCTGAAATCTCCGGAATGAAGTCTAACTGCCTCAAACTCAGTCCTGATAAGGTAATGTTAATAGGTGAAGACAACATTTGTGTCAGGGTCTGATAACTCCTTAGAACCAGAAATTGAAGCATCCATTCCATGTAGTTAAGGTAGTCTCTAGAATAGTAACTTTTTCATACTTCTCTTTGGATTCATCAAAATGGCAATAAGCACCTTTTACTTCTTTGGCTTTCCAAGAAGACTGAAACTTTTCTCCAAGACTACTTACTCAACATTATGATAAAGTTATCAATTTCAAGCTGGATTCCTTTAGAAAATGACTGGAAGTATTTCTGATGAACAGATGAAGCTGCAATTGTTTTGAACACTGGTGGCATAACTTTATGATTAAATTGAACTATTAAGTAAGACTGTATCATCTTAATCATCTCTTCTCCGTGCTGGCAGCCAAAGTAATCGAAAGATTAGATTTCTACATTCTTATAGTAGAAACTTGAGATCTGGAAAAGAAGTTTCCTGTCTTAATTTTTATACACACACACACACACACACACAATTTATATATAATTTATATATAAATATATAATATATATTACATACTAATTTATCTATATAATATATATTTATATATAAAAATTAGTATATATACACTTATTTATATATATGATATATATCATATATATGATATATGATATATATATATATCTCATATATATATATAAAGCTCCTTGGTAGTAGCAGAAACTACAGAGATTAGGTTATTGAATTTATAGATGGAAACACTTATATGAATAATCTAGAATTAATAGAAGAAACTTTTTTTTTTCATTCTGTGATGCAAGACTTTGAAATTAAATTTTGTCTTGGTTCTGCTACTAGAAGACTTTACATTTGGGATGAGGCACAAGACCCTTGTAATTTTTCGACCACTCTTTAAAACAACATATCTTCTGTACTAATATGGAATCTTGGAAAGTTTTCAACAAAGAAGGAGACCTAGAAGAAATTTCTCCCAATGATCGCTCATTTTAATTCCTAGAAATTTTTTTCTAGAACTGTGTATCCAGATGTTTTAGAAATAAGAGTATTAGAGAAATGAGAAACTAGGACTATGGATTATCTTTTTATCTAACAGATAGTAGATATAGTATATCAAATTAATGAACTGATTTTCAGTTCCTCAGTTTCTTTTATGGTTAAAAGAATAGGACAATAATTCTCAGTTCTCTGGTAAGCCAAACTAAAGTGGTTTATCAATTTTGATTTTTTAAAAAAGTGTATTTCCAAAAATACCTGATAAGGAGCTTTCTTTTTGTTAGATATTATAGATAATTGGAGTACTTTATGAGTAATTATCAATAAAGTACGTGGTTCCTACATTGTTTATATACTCGTAGAGTAATTTTGGCCTAGCACATTTGAAAGCTTCAATATTGTTTTTGTTGCTCAGTTGTATTTGTGTAGACCTCATGGCACTGTTTTACTAGAAAATAGCTTTGATTCATTTGAAAATATTAAAAATAATGGCTTCTAAACAAAACTAAAATAACAAGTAAAATTTATCTTGATAATCTGATTTCTGCTGTTACTATTAAGTTGAACTAGGAAAAATTCTCTTTTTAGTGTTGTTTGTTATGATGCTCAACTTGAATTATTTGATAATGTAGTTTTTGTTGAATTCTGTGTATTACTAGATTTAAAAAGCTCATATCTATATATAACATTTAATTATGTATAGCCTACTCAAGAAATAATTTGCTTATAGTATGATGTTTCTTTTTTTAGATATTTTATTTATTTACTTTTGTTATTCATATCTTTTACATTATTGTGTGTTCCCCATAGGTTACCCACCATCATTTTTGTTTTGACATAGAGATGTTTTGATCTTGTGATTCCCTTTTTGAAATTTACTAGTAGTTTTGTATCATTGCTTAATACTGAAATTCTTACTCATCTAATGGATTTGTTTACTAACAGTAAATCATTAAAGAGTATTCTGTGCAGTTGAATACAAGCTATTTTCTCATAGGTGTTGGTTATGTAATTGGATTTTATTCATTGAGTCATTGGGTTGAGTTGGGGTGAAATTCATGTCTTTTTCTTAAATAGAATCGGGCCATTTTCTGTAAGGCAGACAAATCTTGTAAAAATCATTTTGTTAAAAACCGTTGAGTTCAAAGACAACTTGTACATTTTAATTTAACATTTCCTTTGGATATGTTTTACAGTATACAAATGTAATGGGTACTAATGTTAGCAAGGCAAAAAAAAAATTCATTGTAAAAAAGGAATTAAAAGGAAAAATCTAAATAAATTAACCAAAATATATGGGCTTTTTAAAAAGTATAACTTAAATAGAATCATGTATTTTCCTGTGAAAAGTAAATTTTTCTTTGGAAATAGATGAAATTGTTTTACGATATCGTTCTTTAGTTTTCTTAGAAATATTTTCTTTTAAGAGCTAGAATAAATACCTAAAGGTAAGGTGATACTCATGTTTTTACATACATGTGTTTACTGGGGAGCAGTGGTATTCTTTATACAGTTAGGCTCAATTTTATGAGTTTGAGTTGTCTAGCTTTGTCTAGTTTGAATTTGCCCAAACAACTGGAAGCAATTGTTACAATGTGGTAGAAAAGCTTCTCTTTCAAGAATATTGGAATAGGAGTGGGGCAAGGGGGTGGAAGTGGGCAAAGGGCCATTTGTATTTTATCACATTGTGGTATATTATTTTCCTAGCATTATTGATGCCATAGTTGATTGTTAAAATTTTCTTGACTGTTGAATCAGGTCACTCAGATAACTGTTTTAAATTTAATCTTAAACTGGTACTGAATGGAGGGGAGTAGGCCTGTTGAATTAGTATGAATTCAAAGGCTGGTTTCTCTTTGAGTACTTTATGTCTAAATGTTGACATCTTCTATAATATTTTATACCACTAAGCTACTTAAACTATAACCTCACAAAAAAAAAATACCTTTTTTTATTAGAATAGGCAAATGATTCTCTCCCATAGAAATAAAATAAGTACTTTTAGAATATGTAATCATTTTATTATAAAGTTATTAAATGATTATTAATTAGTTATTAAACCAATATGTAATACCCTGTTAATCTTGCACACCTAGTTCACATAAATCTTGTTTCAACCACTTCTCACAAAATGGCACAGGCATCGAAACACTGAATATCTGTTTCATTTAGTAACCAGCTGATGCCTGCATTGTAGATATCATGACACATATACATTTGGGGAGGGGGTTACTGCTATTAAAATTAACATGGGGAAGAAATAGGCTTCTCTGATTAATAGGCTCTCTGATTATTTTCAAACCCTATTCACCATTTCACTATTTTTAAGTCTTCCATATATTCTCTGAAATGCATTGCAGCATTGACCACAGCTTTATAAATGATGTTATTTTCTACTTATGATAGTTATATGGCATTTCTTTGAGTTTATGTTTATAGACATTTAAAATTTTTCAGGGTTATAGTTTTTCTTTTTGTGCTAACTTCTTATCTAAGACTACAGAATTTTAAATTTAAATTGGATTTGACTAGTAATCTCTTTCCGAAAATAGTGGCATCACACAGCTTTAATATAAATCTTGAATTTTTTTCCCAAAGATTTATTTATTTATGCATACAAGCTGGGGTGTAGGCCAGAGGTGTGGGGTGGTGAGAGCATTCACCAGAGACAGAGTGGGGAGCAGAACAGGCAGATCAACTGAAGTACACTGATGAGGGGAGCAACAGGCAAGGAAGGTGAGGTCTGCTGCGCCATGTGGGAATCTCCCTTTCTGGGGATTGAATTTGTGCTGCAGTGGCTCTGGATAGCTTCATAGTGCTGCACTTAACCCGTTGCGCCTCCATGGAGGCCCTAAATTTTGAAATTTAATGCCTCTCATATTTAAGTTCAGTACTAAGACACTTTTTTTGGTGAGTTGAGTTCTGGATTCTGAGTTTTTGTTTTTTTCATTTCCTATGGTTTTTCTGGTTTGTTTCAGAAGACTTATTAAATTACGACATTTTAAAGTTCTTGGCAAGTAAATATTGCTATATGGCCAGAGAATTATGGAAAACTGTGACTCTTAAAATTCTACTCTGGATAAATTCTTTGAGGGTAGAATTACAAATAGTTGGCATCCTAAAGTTTTCCACTGCAGAACTTGCCTGCCCTGTAGGATCTGTACATGTTCATAGGGTCTCATTTGTACTTTCTGCTTTTCCTTTTTGCACTGCGACATTCAAATGACAAAATTCATATCACCTACTCCTTTTCTACCTTGGATTTTTTTTTTAATGATTGCAGGTAATGCCATTTTTAATTTCCCTTTAAGAAAATAGGTCACAAATATGAATGTGAGCATTCTTCACTAATTTTTGTGATCATGTGAAATTTTTATACAGTAAAACCTGTTAACTTGGATGCTACTAACTGATCTTTTATCTGTCAAGACTTAAACCTCTAGGTCTGAAAATGCTACATACCTAGAACTACAAGGCATGGGAGAGAAAGAGGAGGGTCTTTTCCCATCACTGCATCAGAAGCAAGCAGAGGTCTTGGTTTCTTTCTGAAAATTTACTTCCTTTATATATACTCTCTTTAGAGTTTCATTGAATTCAAATCCTTTAACAATAATTCAGCATTTTATCAAATAAAATCTTAAGTCTTTGGAAAAGGTAGATCCTGACTTCATCAGTGCTTGGATAATTGAGGTGCAAATTAGTATGGGAAATAACACCCCCCCAACCCCGATTCCTGCACACAGAGTGAAAGGGAGTTAATAGTGCACTTGGCTTTGTTTGTGGATGGTTGTCTTATAGCACCCAGTTCTGTTGGGACTTTATTATAGTTGGACATTTGTCTTTCAGATACATTTTAGGAGCTTGTTTTTATGAAAATATAGGACTTGGATAAAAGGTTTGTTTACCCCAAATTGTGTTTCTTTCTTCATTTATACCAATCCATCTATGGTATGTTATTAGGAATTAAGTACATACTTTAAAAGATTTTAAGGGTAATGTTAGACTATTATGTGGTTACCTTATGTAGTGGTTTTCATTTGGGTATCCTAAAGTCTTGATTCTTTATCTTTTCAGAAACTTTAGAAGAACCAGATGTTCTTGATAACAGTGAAGAACAGACAGATGACAAAATATCAGATACAGAGCAGATCGACCAAGAGATTGAAAAAGCTTCTGTCACAGAGGAATCAGAGGAGAACCAAGAGGAGACCAAGAGTGAGGAAACTTCAGTGAATGAAGAAGCCAAACCAACAGTTTCCATAGCTGATTCCATTCCTAATCCTGAACTAAGTGAAGAATCTTTGATGACAATGTAGTAAATGCTTCCACGTGCCTTCAACTGGATATTTATATAGTCTTGTTGATGTCAGTTTATTGCTTTTTAGGTGGTTCTTTCTCTATTTTTTTTCCTCTAAGGAAATGCTTGAAATCATTTGAATTCAGATTTCCTACCTATTTCAATATGACAGTTATATATCTACTGGGAATTAAAATTAAAAGCAAGTGATATCAGTAAAGTAAGATCCTTTTGAATGTACAAAGACCCATACTGTTTAGCTAGCTTTAGATATTTTTCATTCTAAAAGTAAGCAGACATGATAGCATCCTTGTTTTCTGTGTGTGACCTATAAATAATATCCATTTTGACATAGGAAGAACTTTGGTTAGGAATTAAGTTCTAATAGTGTTTGTTTTGAAGAATGAAACACAACTGAGATTTTTAATGTCATTAAAAATGGATAGGATTTTAACTTTTCAGATATTTTCTGGGGGGTATCTATTTAAGCATTTACATTTAGTGGTGTGAAAGTTTTAACTGTAACTACATAGTTGGTACGAATTTTCAGTAAGAATGCTATTCAACAGTCAAGTGCAGTGTTTCTTTTTGATGTCTATTATTTTGCAGCTGGGCCAAAGGCACATGATGTATATAATTAGCTTATGTTTACATATTTACATATAGGAAACATCTCTGCATTTGACTGTACTTGAATTCGGAACATTATTTATACTTATAAAATAATGATATATAAGTGAATTTTGTGCTCTTGTATGTTTTTTGTTAAGGAAAATACAGATGATTTGGCAGCAGTTTATTTTTGTTAATTATCTAGACATCTTCAAACAGTATTTTGGTGGATGACTTGGCTACCTGAAAAATCCAAGTAGGAAAAGCTGACAATACAATAAATAAATCTATAGATTCTGCTGAGAGCTTATTATGATGCTTTTTTTCAGACTTGTTGCTTTTCAAATTCAGGGATTGTGAGGACAAATTTTGTGAAAAGAGGCAATAAGTTACTGGTTGTTCCTTGGGTTTAATATGTGTATAAAGGATTAACTGAGGAAAAAAAATTTACCCGTAATGGTAATTAGAACTAATTACAGTATGATTATCTTTTCTAGCTTCCTTTGATCCCTCTACTCCTCTGTGAAAAAATAAATTAAATCAAATTATGCCAAAGGGAGGAATATGTAGGAATGGTGTATGTGACAAATATTTCTAAGTTGTACACAGTTTACTAAAAAATTAATAAAATAATATTTGCTATCATTTAAAAATCATCTTTATCATTTAATATCTTATTATATGATAGATATTTTTTAAGGAACTCAATCTGTTACTGGTCTACGACACCATGGTAAAGTGACCACAGTGTTCAAGATTGCAGAACTGGCTTTAAGTTGAAGCAGCTGCTGTCGTGGCCAAGTCACCCGCCCGCTGAGCCTGTTCTTTCATCCATAAAGTGGGAAGAATATTCTCTCCGGGGGGATATGGAGATGATCAAGATTTTATGTGATGTGGCTATTAAGTAAATGTTAGCATTTTACACACACACACACACACACACACACACACACACACACACACACGTGAATTGATATCCTTCTTAAGTATGAAAGCACCATGAATCCTTCCTTTTGCAGATAAGGAAATTTAAAAAATATATATGAGCATGTATTCAGCTGCTCAGAATCAAGTCAAAGCTTTTTGTAACCAATTTTCTCTACCATGTATGTGTGGATAAATATGTAGATCAAATCATTTTGAGATCAGGTAGGAAACTGAAACTATGGAATATGATGTTTTTTTTTTTGATGAGTTCCATTCGGTTTTTGTGTGTGTGTGTGTGTTACTGATCCATAAACATTTTATTCATACCTTGTGAAGTCTTCTCTAAAACTTACATTATGATATACATTGCTTGAAAATGAGAAATATCTCAAGAAATAGCATTTAATGATAATATCAAACAGATATTATGAGAAATATCTTTGGAAAAAATATGGTTAAAGTAAAATTAATGCAACTGGTAATTTGCTGTAACCATAAAATAGGAATGTTTATTCTGACATTGTAATAAAACAGTTAATGGTTGAAAGAGTATAAAATGCCCCATTTCTGATTATTAAGACTGGTATAAATGAGGAAAAGCAAGCTATTAAGACCATACCCAGTGTGATCTTAACTTCCCTGCTATTAATGCTCAACAGGTCATCATGCAAACTTTTCTCACTATGTCCTCAGCATGATCCACAAGCACAACCTGGCTTTTGTCTCCGCGTTCCTCCCATGATTAAGTTATAGCCTCCTGAGCCTCTGGGGTTCTCTCACCATGCTGAGTCCTTTCTTGCCTTAATTTTCAATTTAATTTTTTTCCTTCTTAGAAAGAGAAGGAAAAAAAAAATTTAATTTTTTCCCATCCCTATTGAAAGCTGGCCTCTGCCTTTTACCCTCAATCACATCACTATCTCCACTGTGGGTCCTTATCACAATTTAGAAGTATTTTATTCACTAATTTACTGTATCTTCTCAGCAAAGTCTGGGCATACCAGCTACTATTTATCTTGTTTGCCTCTCCAGAGCTTAGCACAATGCTTGATATATTTATTATGTGGATGATTAACTTTGTTGCTAAATCCAGTGAAAACTCTCAAGTTATTTCACTTGGTAGTATTGACATTGTTAAGTACTCCCTTTTGTTTGATACTTTGCTTTTGCGTTATCACATGTGATGTTTGTGCCAAATATTTCTAAATTTTACAGTTTACTTCTTTCTTCTTGGCTACTTTTCTCAGTGTCCCTTGTAGGCTTTCCGTCCCTGCCCATATTTTGTATTGCATAGGTTTTACTGAACGATTGCATTTTTTCACTTCAACATCTGTGGGTTTAATTACCCTCTATCTCTTGGATTCTGAAACCTCCAGCCTTGATCTGTTTCCCTCACTTTAGAGCTATGTATTCACCTGCCTGCTAGAATGTCTTCTCTCACAATATATATTTTTTAAAACTATTTCCTTCTTCAAGACTTTGAAACTTATCAAGGCTTCTGTGTTTCTCATCTAGTGGCACCACTGTGTGAAACAGAAACTCATCCCTTTCCCTTTTATCCTATGTCTTACCTGTTAGTGTCTCCTAAATTTCTTCAGTTAAACTCTCCTTTTTCCATTCCATAACATTACATTAATAGTGATAATAAACATTGGCATTCTTACTCTGTGCCAGTCAGTCTGTAAGCTGTTAGATAGGTATTATTTTATATATTCTTTGGCAACAATCCATTGGGATTATAGGAACAAACACAAGTGTGATGAGAATGAATTACCTAAGAGCTATTAAAAAAGGTTCAGATATTTAGGTAATGATGAGCCAAGGTAGAGATGGTTTTGTTAAATGATGATCTGCTAAATCTCAGAGTCTGTAATTGACTTGTTTTAAAAATTAAAGATTGAAATATATTAACTACCCAATTAATAGTATTTAATTCAGTCTCTGAGTTTAGATAACTCTCTAAATACAGAAAACAATTATGAACAATTATGAACAATTAAGAATATGAATACGGAATTAAAATCCTATTAAATTCTATCCAGAAATGGTTAATTTGTCTCAGTTTACTTTCTACCACAGAAACTATTTTCTACTTTAATGCTATTTTAAGACATCTTTTTCAAAAATTGCTGAATTTATTGGATAGTAGGTGTCGCCTCAAGATTGTTTGAAATTTATGTTCCATTTAATTTTCCTTTCTTTTTTCTATAGGGGTCTTTATGTGTGGCTTAGTTTGTGTTACTAATCCCATGGACGTTAGAAGAAAATACTACCCACTTCTGTAGTTCTGTATTTATTAATTTTTAAAATCTAGGTTTTTTGCTTTATATATTTTCCCTAATTTAAAAAAATATATACCTTTTTTCTGTGGCAGTAAAATTGATGGATATTAGAAGCACTTGGAGAAGATGAAAAAGTATTCTCAAAAAATGGCCCTCATAAGTTAGATTTTTAAGTTCTTATTCCAGAATTATATGAGAATAGGCCAAATTTTCAGCTGCCAAAGACTACCAGATCCCTGGCACTTGATTTAGGAAAATTGGGAAAAATCATTTACTTTTGTGAAAATGAATACTTCTTAGTCTGATTTTGAACAGTGGAGAAACTTAAACGAACATTTTTAATACATCGGTCTTCCCTCAGTCTCAAACCACCACCAGGCGAGGAGATGGGAGCCTGTCAAGAGAGGATTAAAGTAACCTCCCAAGATCAGTTTATAGAAGTTGTAAATGGAATTGGAACATAGGCTCTTTAAGTCCTTGTCTCTTTTACTGCCTATGAGCCCTCTTTGTTTGGTAGCTGAAAAATACATGAATGCTCTTCCGGTTTCTTCTGTATTTTTGATACCCAGGTGTTCCTTCTTCAGGGCAGGTTTCTGATAGCCTAACAGCCTTCAGACCCTCCACTCATACACCACCCCCTCGAAGTTCTCTATTTCCCACGTCAGTCTATGAACTTGAACGGGGGTGGGTGGTAGGTGGGGGGGGGGTGTCATATCTGGTTTTGCTTCTCATTCTGTTCCTAGTGTGGGGAATTTTGCAAATCTCACATTATTTGAATTATTGAGTAGGGAAAAGGCCAGATAATTTGTTACAACTAGGCAAATTCTGGTTACTCCTTTGCTTTTTTTTTTTTTTTTTTTGGCTGTTTGATTTTTATGACCCCAAAGCAAAAAATGTTCTAAAGCTCCTTTGTGTATTGTAGACTCCTTAGGTGAATTGTAAGCATGCTCTTCAGAACCAAAATCATTCTTCCAGTTTTTTCTCTAGTATTCCCCTTTATGCTCTGATCACAGATGAGTATTGCATATCTGCGATGTTCTGCACTGATCTTACATAACGCTATTGTTAAATTCTCATTTCTTTAAGACCCAGATTTATCTGTAATCCTTCTCACCTTCCCTAAGCAGGTACTTACTTGCTTTTTGTTCCCACAGTGCTTCATATGTAACTTGTAGTCTCCTGACCTCTTGTTATTCTCTAATTCCCTCATTTGAGTGTAAACACTCAAGGTGGTTTCATATTTCTTGATTTTATTTTCTGGCCTTTGCTCTCCTCAAACAAAACACAAATTAAAACAAAACCAAAACTGGCATGGTGCTGTTGCAGGTATGGCCAGAGTTTAGATTCATTTAAATAAGTGATACTGCTGACTTGTCATCACCTGTGGTGGTTGTGCTACTTCTAACTGAAACTCCTACAAAGAAATTGGGGCTAGAAAGTGATAGGAGATAGGATAGGAGATATGGGAACTGTGAACACCTTGAGGGTGGGGAGCATTCATTTGATTCTGTACTCTCAGTGCCTGACACATTAACTATGAAGGAACTAATTGTGCTGGAGAGATCCGTGAGCTGGTGCCCGAGTCTTATTCACATGAGTCTGTTAAATGAGTAAAGTTTCTCAATTGTATATAAAATAATTTGAACTCTTCTCTTAAACATCCTTACACCCTCCATAGCCTGATCCCATATTTTACTTACTTATGGAATGAAGTAATTAAAAATATCTTATTTTTATTCAATGTGTCATTTTTGACCCATTTAATGTTATAATTAATGTTAAGTTAGAAACTTTCTGGATTAGTTGCTGCTTGTTTTACACTGTATTTGGAGGAGCCTAGATACACACACACATATAAGAATATTTCCTCTTGTAAATAGGCCATAAGAATTCAACATTAAAATTGAGTGCTTGCTTCAAAAAAGCCACTGAGAGAAAATGTATGCAGTACATGGCAAGTATAGTTAAAACCCACACCAGTTTGGTATATTTTATGATTACATTTAACTAAGTTAACCATAATTTTTTTTCTAAAAAAACCCCAACCATCTACTTGTGCCTTACTGTCCATAGCAAGAATTCTAAAATCTTTGCCTATTTCCAAGAATTGACACGTTTTATTAAATTGCAGTGGTTTGCTTAAAAAAAAAATCTCTTTCCTAGGAACAAAAAAATCAAATTTCGGAATGAACTTCTATTCCCAATTATGACTGTTCACACAGCCAAAGAATACATGAGTTTTCAGAATAGGAGACTGTGAACTTAATAAAATAAACAGCACAGGCTGAAATAAAATTGATGTACTTGGAAAGGGCTGTGTGCATGCTGAGGATCATTTTCAGCACATTTTTTGGGGGGTTTTGAAAACTTTTTTTTTTTTTTTTTTTAGCATGTTGTATGATCTTTCTTCTCTTCAGTAAGACAATCTCCTATAGTTGACCTTGATGAAATTGAATGATATTTATTTAAAGACAACCATAATCCCTACTGAAAAAAGAGGAGCTTTTCTTTTCCTGCCATGCTCTGTGTGCTTCACCCTCACACACCCACACGCACCTCTCACCTCTCCCACACACCCTGCTGCCACTGCCACCAAAGGAGAGAGCAGGAGCCGGTTAAGTTTTGGTATATTTTGAGAAGACCGATCTCTTCACCCAGTAAACTATTGTAAGCTGTAGCTTGAGGGAAGTATGAATGATGTCTAACTCTCTAAGACTCCAACCAGACTACTAAATTGTGTCTCGGGTTCGTAGTGCTGTGATTTTGGAATCGGGGGAGATGAGAAGCAGATGTCTAGCCTTATAAAGAAGCTGAATCCGGGGCTGCTGTGTTCCAGATGAGTAACAAGAGGTATGGTGCCAACATTTCTTAACAGTGCCTCCAGTAGACATGTAAACATTTCAATTTGTGCATTAGAGGTTTTATTGTTTCTAAAGAGTGATTTATGTCCTTATTTCTGCATTATTGTCCATAAGGTACTGCCCTCTGTCAGAGGGTCTCTGCTATCTAATTTTTTAGACCTTTGTCTTCATTAGTACAGCAATTTTAGCTTGTGATCATTGTACTAGACCTCATTGATAAGCTAAGACAGTATGAGATTCATAGAGCTGACATCTAACCTTGCCACTGGCTTCTTGACCCTTCTGCTTCCGAAACATGGGTTCATTTTTTTTAGACCCTAAGTAGAACTCCATCTATTTTTCACCACATCGTGGGCAGTTTAAAGGTTGGTCAGAATCAAATATTGTGCTTTCAAATTTGATAATATATGAGTACAGAAGGATGACCTTTGATACATAGTCATACATCAACATGACATGAGCGTGAATGCAGCAATTACCTCTACGACATTGAAACGGTGCCTTAGTTTTCATCTTCAGAGCAATTATTGCAAAAGCAAAAGCATTTAAGTTCTAGTTATAAAAATTTATGAAACAAAGTAGCTTTAGAAATAGCCCTAATTTATGCACTTATTTCCGACTTCAGTTGGATTTTCATTAGATGCATTAGTTCACTATCAAAAGATGTTGACCTGATACTATTAGGCAGCTTTTCATAGTTACTTTATATTTTATAAATAGGTTATTTTTCAAAAGGATTAAACACTTTTCTGTAAAAAAGAGTTTGAGCATGTGTGTTTTAAAATATATTGAAGTCATTCAAGGGTCATTAAATATTTAGTGATGACAAGGACCTTTATATTGTGGCAACTCAGAACAGCATACAGCTTCTGACACTGTTTATGGGATTGTTGCCCCAGTGTGTTCATTCATTCACTTCTGCCTTCACTAGTGCCTTCTATGTGCTAGCCACCAGAGATCTGAAGTGAACGAGACAAGGACACTACTCTCAGGAGGTTCATCGTCTCATAAGTGTGTTTCGTCAGTTCTATCTTGAGAAGGCCCAAGATGAAAACCAGATCACTAAGTTCTAAGTGAAATGTGCTTGAGACTTAGAAAGCCTGGAGGGCAGCTTTGTGTTTTGACTCTGCACTTTCCAGAGGTATGACCTTTTGGGGAAGTTACCTTACGTTCCTGACTATAGAGAGAGATGAATTTTTTAAAAAAGAAAACAGCTTGAAGTACACAAAGCTGCTGTGAAAAGTAAGAATAAAGTCTAGGCCAAGTATGGCCCAGAATGGGAAACTTCCTTTTCCAAGCCCCGCTATTCTATTTTCCCCTTCTATATCTCTCAGTCAGCCAGTTTATGATTTTTTTAAAAATAAATTCCTCTTTTTCTTATATACAGATGTTTTAATAGATATTCACAGAATCAAGTGCCTTTTGAAATCTGTAGAATTTTGCATGTGTGCATGCAGATTTTCAGGACCAGAATGAATTTTATCTAATTTTCTAAGGGAAACAAGAGTCTATAGAGCAGGAATGCTCTAGCTCTCTTCTAGAAGACCTAGCTCTCTAAGCATTACTTGCCATGATGGTAATATGTGGATTAATGATATAAAAAAATCAATTGAATCTCAAGTACCTTTTCTTGAGGCATTAAAAAATCCTTCAAATTATCCCCATGGCCGAAAGCTATATGTCAGGTACAAAGAAGCAATTCATGCCATGCTAGTGGCAAAATTAGCATAAAAATGGTATTCTAGTTATGTGTGTGGATCTTAAGTGTGTTTTCAGGTTGCAGATCGCTTAATCAATGATCACTGTTAAACGTGAGAATTCTTAAAGCTTGTCAGATGAGTGAAGTTGAAATTTGAAAATAAGGTGGGGGTATTGGAAGGAATCACAGGGTGTCTCACCAAATTTTAGTGTATTATAATCTGACACCACCCCAGTTTGTTCTCTCAGTGTCCCTTCTTCCTGTCCTTAAAACTCCTGCTTGGGCAATGTCATTTCAGGATCAGTGTTCTTCACGAATACCTGCCTATTCTTCTATTTTTAGGAAATCTAAAGCAAAAAGGTTTAAAGATTATTTTACTGCTTTCCATCATTGTGAAACATTAAATGCTTTCTTCTTAGGTTTTAGTTCCTTTGGGTTATATGCTTTTTAAAAATTGATAAGTTTCACTTTTTAAACAACTGTCTAAGGCAGGTGCTGCCTGTGGGTTCTCCTTGCCTCTGGTAGCTCCTCTCATGTGAACTGCAGTCAATTACTGATCCCTCCGCAGCACCTGAAGCCAAGGGCATCTTACTTTTTTAATTTACTTTTTTAATTATATATATATATTGTACAGCATTCTTCCTTTTTGTACAGTGCATGCTTTCTCCTCTCAGGGGTACTCGCCGTGTAATTCCCACCACCAGTTCACCCGTGCACCGTCGTCCTGGTCCCTTGTGCTCTTCCGTCCCCTGTTTGGCCCCCTCCCTCTCCTCCCCCTCCTCCTCCCCTGCCGAGTGTCTCTGATTTACAGTTGCCTGTTAATTTTGCTTTTTACTTTATCATATTTTTTCCCCCTGATCCCTTATTTGGTTCCCCTACATTCCTCCTATAGGTGAAACCATTGATAATTTTCATTTTCCTTTTGGCTTATTTCACTGAGCATAATCCCTTCCAGCTCTAACCATGTTGCTGCAAATGGCATGAGTTTATCTTTTTTGATTGCCGAACAGTATTCCATTGTGTATATGTACCACATCTTGACCCAGTCATCTATTCTTAGGCATTTGGGTTGTTTCCATATCTTACTTATTGTAAATAGTGCTACAATACACATAGGGGTGCAGGTATCCTTTTCAATTAATATTTTTGTGCCCTTTTGGTAGATCCCTAGGAGTGGAATTTCTGGGTCATATGGAAGTTCCATTTTTAGTAGTTTGAGGAACCTCCACACAGAGTTTCATAGTGGTTGGACCAGTTTGCATTCCCACCAGCAGTGTAGGAGAGTTCCTTTTTCTCCACATCCTCGCCAACATTTGTTATCTGGTTTTGGAATATGAGCCATTCTTGCTGGTATAAGGTGGTATCTCATTGAGGTTTTGATTTGCATTTCCCGATTACAAGGGATGTCGAATACTTTTTCATATACCTATTGGCCATTTGCATTTCCTTTTTGGAGAAATGTCTTTTTAGCTCTTCTGCCCAATTTTTGACTGGACTGTTTACTTTGCTTTTGTTAAGTTGCGTCAACTCTTTGTAGATCTTTGTGATCAAGGACATCTTGCTTTTTACAGGCCATGAAGCAGTGGTTAAGAGGTAATGAGTTTCCCCCCTCAAACTCAGGTAAATTCGGGTTGAGGACTCGGTGCTTTGTCTCACTCCTCTCCCTGCTGTCTCCCCTTGCTCTTCTCCTTTAGATATATTTTGAGTTTGAGTTTGGGCATTTGCTCTGTAATTCTGCACCTGTTGTACTGTAAAATGAAGTTCCTCAAACATTTATTCATGATAGTGAAAAAAATACAGGTGATAAAATGTTCAGGAGTGGGAGAGAATTGAAATAATATATTGAAATAACGTGAGAAAATGCTCATGATTTAATATGAGAAAAATAAATATAATGTTAGATATTGGTCTAATGTTAGCTATTTGGTCTCATGTAAGGGTACATAGACAATGTATATGTATGTCTACTATCTATCTATCTATCAATCTATCTATCTATCTATCTACTTATCATCTTGGCATCTTTTTAAAGATACTGGAAAGAAATGCAACACATTTTAACGAATTATATTTGGTCTGTAGGATGTGGGTTACTTTTTCCTTTAACTTTTCCTTGCATTTTCCAAGTTAAATATCAACAATGTATATTACTTTTAGCAATTTTACTTTTAGCAATTTTAATTTGTAAAGAAAAAATTAAAAAAATAGTATAATGATCTACTATAAATCACTGCACAACAGAAAGATTTCTAAATTCAAGTTAATAGTTTAGAGCATTTTCAAATGTATGAACTCTTGCAAAGGATCTTTTATCAAAAGGATGAGGAGGGGTGAAAATGAGATTATATGAGCAGCAAAAATATAGAAACCTCAGATATCTTGGAATAAAGAAGAGAAATGTTGCTTTATGAAATATAGAGAGCTAAAAATTAAGAAGGAATCTGAGAAGTTTAGATAATATTTTCCTTCTTCCAGCAGCTTACATAAAGTGCCATGTGCTGGTAGAATGAAATGAAAGCACCCCACACATTTACATATTTTCTCTGCCTCCCTTTATATGCACATCTACAGCCATACACAGCTCATTAACTCCTTTAAGCAAGAGGAATGAATCAAAGGTTTTGTTTTATAATAAGTAGCCACTTTGTTATACTTAATATGGCACCATCTTTGATCTTTCCTTCACATATTTCTTGAGAAAGCTCATAATTAAGTTCGTATCAAAATTGCTTATGGATGTTCAAATAATTTCCCAAATCCTTGCTTTGATAAACATACAGAAGTAACCACAATGCAGTTTGCCATTGTGCATCTTAATATATTTTAGTCTCATGCAGTTTTGTCTTGGCATAATAATTATACCCAAATCTGATTCAAGTTTCCCAAATTGAGAATTTATGGTAATTTATAATGGAGATGGGAATGAATTCCTCAGTTTAGAAGATTGCGATTTAGGTGAATTTATAGTATACATAAAATTTTGTAGAACTACGTTAGAGTAGTTATTTTAAATGTCTGGTTACATACAGTAGTGGGCCTGAAGGCCACTCTCATGTCCTGCTTTCCTTTAGGGGAAACCAACACTGGGTGCTTAGCATATGCCAACCCTACTGCAAGGAATCTTCTATACACAGTGTCATTTGATCCTTAGAAGGATTCTTTGGAATAGGTCATTCTCATTTCATCTTATAGATAAGGAAACTGTACTTTAAAGAAATTCCATATTTCATCTACGGTCACACAGCTAGGGAGTGACAAAGGCAGGATTTGAATCGGGGAGGACTTAATTATCAATCCATAGATGTCTCCCTACACATGTCACCTCCAGCCTTATCCATTTGTTCAAATGGGCTCTTTATGAGCAACACTTCTCTATATCTTATATATTTTCAGGTTATTCAGATATTCTGGAAAAGCAATCCATAGTAGTATTTTTGTTCCATATTCCCAAGAAGTGAAGAATATCTTGAAGCACGCCCTTAGTAAGATGACCACCGCCTGGATTGTCCTGATTTTGCAAAACACTCTTCGAGATGTTGCTCTTAATGCAGAAGCTGGAAAGAACACCATGGCGCTGGCCGGCTTCTCCACTTAGCAAGGAGTACTATGCCTTCTCTCCACTTGAGCCATTTGTGAAAACAGCAGACAAGACGATTACCAGTGGATCTGCACATAAATGGCATTTCCACTTTAGTATTAATTGAATTGCTAAAAGTAGGGTTAAATTCTTTGTTCCTGTTCCATTTAAAAACTTCTCTTTCCAATGAGAGTTTCTATGAAAATAATCTATTTCTTGTCCATCAAAATGTGTTTCTGAGCACATTTGGAATGTTGGTATGACTTACACAGGGGGTGCAGGCTTCCTCCTGGACTGGAGGTCCCCAAGGCCTGCAGTTTCCTGAGTAACCTGTCCACTCTCCACTCAGAGCAGTGCTGGTGAGTGTTCTCCACCCACATTTGTTGAATTGTTTCACTGCAGGACACTGTGCCAGGTACAGATGACTCTTCTCTGAAATGTGGGATGTGGAAGAATCACATGACCGTGATGAAGAAACCTACGTTTGGGATTTCCTTGTTCCTCTAGGTGTTCTACTGAAGCCAGGATGGAATAGATGGTCCATTTCCGGCAGCAGCCAATGGGTCTGATCACTCTACTTCAACACCTTCCCATTTTTACTACTTTATTTAGAGTAAAAGCCCAAATCATTGCAATGATGGACACTCTCCACCCCCTTCATCTTAAGGGAGCAACTTTCCTAGTGCCTTGTGAACAGAATCATTTTATATTATAACAACATTTAATCAAGCAGACTAGATGATAATGTTCATGAGAATCTGAGAATGAAATGTGCTGTAATACAAAAGTCAGCTGGATTTTGGGCAGAAAAAGATTTATAAAAATTCTTTTAATATTAGTTTCAAAGTAATGACTTACATATGCCTAAATAGTAACAGAACATTTTTTTCTTATTCTCCCAGCCTCCAACTACCAACCACCTCCCCTTCATCTCCATCATCAGCCCACTGATGAGGTAAAGCCAAATTTATTGTCTAAATGGTGTGTCACCCAAGTCATTTGCTTTGTCTCCATCTTTTTTCTGTTTCTAAGCTTTTTGCCATTTCTTTATCATTATTTCCTACCTGAAATGGCAATATAAAAAGATACAATCAAGGTACTCTATGTGATAATATAAAGTTGGGTGGGGAGAGAAGAAGAAATATTGGTGAAAATGAAATTTGAAGCATCCATATGGATTGTAGCCCATTAGTGCTCCTAATTGGTAGCAATACTAGTGCATTAAAAGTGTTTATTCTTTACTTCCTAGTTTGTACTAGTAGTGCATATGTATAGTATTAACACACATAAGCAAGAGCAATACACTTGTAGGAACAAATGAGCTTTCCTTACTAGCCATTTTGCAAAGTTAGTGAGTGACTATTTTTAAGGATGACCTACTAGTATATGTAAATGTAAACACCTCTGTATGCTATGGTGACATCTTTAAGTAATTGAAAGCACAGCATGAAAGTTGTGTCCAGCCTTAAAACCACTCTCAGTTAAAAGGTTAATCCTTTTAATAGTTGAATAGGCTGCCCTCTTAGACATATTTCAGAAAAGATAATTTATTATATAAGGTACAATCTCATTGGGTATGCAAGGCAAATAACCCCATTAAGAATGGAATGTGAAGGAGATACAGCAGTATTCAAATAGGGCAAAAGGGGGCCAACAAGGTAAAATAAAAGGCAGTTATGGAAGTCAACCACTGCTTTTATTCTGTGTTTCATATTTTATGCTGAATAAATCAGATTAAAAGGGCTAGCTGCTTAGAAAGAACTAAGAAAGAACTAACAGAGAGAGGCATGAATAAATTCTTTTGCTGAAAGGCACCAGAGTAGAACATAGCCTGTTGACCGTTCATTAATTGAACAATCTTAAAGGGTGGAAAATGTTGACTCCTGTGAATGAATCTTCAAAGGACTATAAGTGAAGAGCTCTCTCCTGGATCTAAAAACCCCAATAGATCTTGGATTTCGTTTTCTAAAGGCAGAGAGATCCCCTGGAGGTGACTTACCATTCTCTTGCTTGACTGAATACCCTCGATATGTTGGAATTACAAAATCACTAGCTCTCTATGGAGAAGTCCTCTTCTACTTGAGGTATTGGACAATGAATGATTCTCACCAGTCAGTATTGACATTTATTATCATCTACAGCTATATGGCCTATAATTATTGTCATTGCTCTTGACTCTCAAAATTCCTAAAATGTAAATTTCATTCCCAAAATGGAAGACCTAGGTGGCTCTTGGGGACTATTTGGTTCAGGCTTCTGAGTTTAGCTTGTTAAATGGATAGTGCCTATAGGACTCTTCTATTTTCTCAAAAAATGCCTGTCAACACTTGGGCCACAAATTTTCTAGTACAGTCTGTAGTGTGTTTCATAAGTGAATTAGTTCTTCTGTGGCTGGTAAGTAGGAGAACAAGGCCAGTGTAACTCAGAAGTCATGTTGAACATTCGTGATTTGTTTCGGATCATTAATGCTGTGCTTCACCAATCAACAGCAGCGGAATGCAACAAGCTGCCAAAGAACATATAACACCTACAGCGAAGCTAAGTTAAGGAAAAGACTATCCTGTCAATGGGTTTGCTTTGTCTTGAAAGTGTTTATTGTGTGATTCTCTCTGGTCTTTGTGTATTTTGCTCTGTTCTTTACGAATCAACAACTGCAGTCCTTCATTTTATCTCTTCCACCAAGCAATCTTCTCCATTTTTTTTATTGTGATAAAATACCTACTTTTAAGTTAAGAATTCCCATGTCTACATTAGCCTTTTTTAAAAAAATCAGGAAATTAGCTTGACTTTTAAAGAAGTGTTTTTTAAAATTACCTTTATTATTCTTTTCATTGATGTCTGTTACATAATTGCCTAAGTTTTGAGTCTCCACTTCGATCTCTATTTTTCCTGTAAGTGCTGTGATTTTGCAGAATGCAAGTAAATTTTGAAACATATATATCTTTTAAGGCAGATGGATATTTCATTTCCTCAATGCATGTTATATAGCTGTTATTACTGGTCATCTTCAGAAATGGTCCTAGGAAGTTTAACTGAGGTTGGAGTAGGACAACCTATAAAGAACATATTGATAAGAGTTCCCACGACCAGCCAAGGAACTTGCTGAAATTTTTGTAGGTGTCAAAGCTTCAAAGTCTCACAACCTATCAGTCTTAGTGTATCCGTCAGCCTCTCCCTACTTCCAGTGAGTGGGACTATATAAGATGCCGCCTACATTTATAATGGTGACTTCTTTAAACTTTCTTGCAACCGAGAGAAATAGTTTTTGTTGCCAAGATTAGTTTGCTCAGCACAAATTGAGTCCCTTTCTAAACCTTTCTGTTACATAAAATTTTTGAATTTTCAGGTGGGATTTTTATTTCTTGCTCCTTCCCCCGCCTTCTACCCAGCCCTCAGGACTGTTGCTCTGTACTCCAAAGCTCTACGTTTTTCTAGTGGGGCAAATCACATGGCTGGGATTTCAAGGCTGCTATTTCAATTCAATAAGCACTTACTGAACATCTACTCCATATAGGAAACTGTGCTAATGAGTTCCGGTTAACTGTCACAGATCAGAAATTGGTTTTACCAGAGAACTTCCAAGAGTCAATACCTTACCATTAGACAGCCACTCAACTGGTCTTTAAGCATCTCTTAAATCTTAAGGGATCAACTCAAATATTTTGCTAGATGATCTTTTCACTATGGTGTCTGTAAACAAGCTGGGACCTGGGAGAAGAAAGGCAGGAAGCTTATGGGCATCTGTGCCTCAGAAGCTACCTTATTTTGTAACTGCTTTCATCCATGATATTGGCTCAATGACGTGTGTGTGGTGGGTACGGACACGGGCGTATGTGTTCAATTACTCCACAGAAGACCGTGACATCTTAAGTGTCTCAATCTCTAAGTTTCTCTATGTTAAAAGCCAAGCTGAAATAGTGAAATTCCCATGAAATTGAATTGATCCTCAAATTATTGTTTAAATGATAGGACAGTAGAAACTTAAGAGCATATTAATGCTAATGGGAATTGCTCAGCTAATGCTGTGCAAGACCAGTTGAGAAGAATATGAGGCATGCTACAAAAAGCCATTATGCTCATCTTTTTGTAGATGCATGATTTGTTTTATTCTTAAAACATTTGAGGTTTAAAGTTTTTATACCAAGCTTTATGAATAGAAGTGTAATGAGGTTGAAAACCAAAATAGAGCTCACCACGGTGCACAGAAATAAAAAGAAACTTTAGTTGAATGCTGCCCATTTGAATCCTTTTTTCTAGAAACCCAATTTAATTTTTTATTACTTGTCTCATTAGCCCCCAAATTTAGAAATTTGAATGCTACCTTGAAAATAAGAGTAACAATGCAAAATATTTTTAAAGGGCTTAGCTTTTATATTCATCTTCTCTTAAACATTTTAAAATTAAAATTTTCTTATAAGACTACTTTGCAATATGTATGTGATTTATCTCTAAGTTTTGATCTACCTGAGTTAAATGTATTCTGAGCTCTTATTTATGCTTTGAAAATATAGTAGATAAAAAGCCTAAGTGTTTCTGATATTATGTTTTGTCATCTCCAGCTAAGAAGATTGAAATCTTGAGAAACAATTTTCTGAAGAAATGAAATCTTATGCCCTCCTGAACCCTTGGGGGAAGATAGCCTCTCTGTTTGCTCAGAATATGAAACAGTAAAACAGCACAAGTAAAACAGACAACCATACCATGCATGTCACATTTTTATTTGTATTGTTTGAAATGATGTTTTAAAAAGATTTTCTGGGGTTTTATTTATTTATTTAAGAAATAACTGGTACAAATAATATTTGTACAATCTCGCTGATGTGAGAGTTTCTAAATCAGATGTATTTATTTTCTGGAAAATGTGAGAGATTTCTTTGCTATCTCTGTGTTCTATAACTTCACAAAGAATATGTAAAAAGGATGATTTTGGAAGTGCTTTATAGTGATAGCATTTCTGAAAATATGAAAAGGATCTTTTATGTCCTTGTCTCCTGGACCCTAAGAGAGTCCTCAACAGTCTTAGGGGACAAATGAGTGGGCGAAAAAAAATAAGCTGTAGAGGAAGAACATGTTTTATTTTATTTTTTTTTCCATTTTTTTTATTGTTATTTGTGTCTTTTACATTTTGTATTCCCCTTGGGCAGCCCACCACCAATTCACCCGTGATCCATCTCCATGGTCCCCTGTATTCTCCTCTCTTCCATTTTGTGCCTTTATCCTCCCCTCCCCCCTCCCCCACCGCTGAGTGTCTCTCTCCCACCCGGCCTCCCTATAGTCCTGTTATAAGTGAAACCATTCGATATTTTTCTTTTTCTTTCTGGCTTTTTTCACTGAGTATGATTCCCTCTAATTCCATCCATGTTGCGGCAAATTGCATGTGTTTATCTTCTTTCCATGCTGAATAGTATTCCATTGTGTATATGTACCACATCTTCTGGATCCAATCATCTATTTTTGGACATCTGGGTTGCTTCCATACCTTTGCTATTGTGAATAGTGCCGCAATGAACATATGGGTGCATGTATCCTTTCGGATTAGTGCTTTTGTGTCCTTTGGGTAAATTCCCAAAAGTGGTATTGCTGGGTCGTATGGGAGCTCCATGTTTA